>CM030364.1:275832736-275857736 GCA_017893485.1 Hemerocallis citrina | reverse complement strand
CCCTTGTATCTTCTGGTAATCAGTTGGTATCGTGATACCTTTATTCCCACAAGTTTTATAATATCGCTGACTGGCTAAGTACTTGTTATGTATTGAGTCTACGTTGTGCATTGATGAGACCTGGTTTGCTCATTTATCTGTGCACTCTCTCTCTCTCTCATAGCCTATTTAAATGGGCAAAAAGTTATTTGTTATATGTTTAACAGTTGTTCATGAGTACACTGGTTTGCCAGATTTGGATGTGATCATGTGAACATACCATTCCGGTGTAACTTCTCGTAAATCAGTACAACCATTGGAATATCTGTTTGGTGGATACCCTCATTGGATAATCCAAGCTATTAGATTATACTTTCCCTGTACCTTTCTTAATAATTAGAACTTTATCCCCCAATTTCTATTAGTCAGCCCTTCTTCGCTAGCCCTCTTAATTGGGTTATGAATTAACATTACAAAAAGAGAGATTAATATCATTTAAAAAATGATAGTAAGAAACAATTTGGTTTCATGCATTTAGATACTTCTAGCTCATGTAAATAGCGATTTCTTTAGATTTATTGTTAACATTCGGATGTCAAACTGTTTTAGCAGTCATTGTTTCCCCTAATGGCATGCGAGGTAGACTTGCTGGATGTTGCCCTAGTGATCTCGTGAAGCAAGTGTATTTCAGGTAATCTATAATAATGATTTCACAAATAATTTAACTTTTTGATGAAGAAAACTACATGCTTCACTGTGTGAACTTGCAAATTACTTTTCCATTCTTTGTTTTTTAATTTTTATGAGTAAGATTTTCCATTCTTCGTGGAATTGATAAATTCAAGTATCCACTTTATCATAATGTTATTTGATGGACAAAATTATCTAGGTCATTTGTATTTATATTTTTAATTTTGATATCTCACTGCCGATTCTTTTCTTTTTCCTTTGTCAACTTCAGCAAGCTTAAAGCCTCCAAAGGGTCAATGGCTGGTGTACCTTTCGATGTTACTCAATCTTCAGGCTGCCGGCTAAGAGGCCAAAATTGCTATGCTGAGGTCACTCTGGGCTGCTCATCCAAATCCAGTGAGAAAACTCTGGAATCAAGTTTTAACCAAAATGAGAATGCTCTCCACCACCATTCTGAAGAGGCACAGCAGAAGCAACAGTCTACTCACTTTGCAATTCTTCAAAAAACATTTATTTACAAAACAGAAGCTGTGCTGGTCCCTTTAATGCACATGGCCTTTACAAGGACCTCTCTTGGAAGGTATCTGTTTTTTATTATCTTTTTCTTGTGAAGCTGATTTTACAGCCATTTTTGTTATTTGCAGGTTTTGGCACAAAAATTGCCCAGGAACAGCACTTTCTGAGCTTTGGCCATTATGGAGTTTTCCTGGTTCATCACATATTGAGCACTGGTTAGTTTTTATTATGTATTACTTGTAGATCCTGGTGTCTAGGAACGCAGTGTCTCCATGCAATATTTTACTTACTATTTAAATGGTCTGTTTTTTTTAAGGAAAAAGGTGGAATATGTCCACCCTGTTTCATTAATAAGAACTTAACGAAACAAACCTAGAGTATTGGGCCAGATTACAAAATACAGACAGAAAATAAAACATACATGAAACAACATGACCCGTACAAACAACAAATTCCTCCAACAATCCTTGAGGGTGGGCCGACAAACAAGCTCGGTCCAGCAAAATTGTATGTACGTCAGTTTAGCTTCGTACACTGCATCCACGGCACATGCACACGCCTGAAACAAGTCTGGCAGGATTTTATCACCTGCCGAGCCCTGTCTTCTCCTCGCTGGGGGGACCACATGATGTAAAACTAACCCTAAAATAGAGAATTTTCAAGATTCTTAATGGATTAATTTTACCAACGCGTAGTGCAGATCAAAGTTAGAATTTTTAAATAGTTAACCGGTGTGATGGATTTTCAAGAACTGAATCACATTTATCAATCCCAATTAATAATTTCACTCTACAATCAATAATTAAATCCCTACGCGTTCTTAACAAGTAAAAGATTCAATATTGATTCGTACCCTAATCAAGCAAGTGGAATACTCAATCTTAATTATTTTTGTGGACGACAGACAAATCAGATAATATAATAGATAATAGAGCAGTAGAGCACAAATATTTAAAAGTGGAAAGAGTATACCGAGGGTTCGAAGAACGCAGCGTAGATCTCGGAAGAGTACAGTAATCAAAGAGAGCAATGACAGCAACACTTAAAGAGCAATGGCAGAGGAGGGTCGACGGCGTCACTGGCTGATGTCGACGACGGCGGTGGGCGGCGCGAACGACGGCGCTGGTTGCGTCGTAGAGGCGTGACAGGAAGACGAGACTAGGGGTGGTCGGGCTGTGCTGGGGTGCTGCGGAGGACGACGGGAAGGGAAACGGATGTGGGGGAGTTGTCGATGGAGCAAGGGGGAGAACAGTGCTTGGGTTTCGATGGGGGCGGCGTCGGGAGGCACAACGACGTCGGGGTCGACGTCGACGAGGTGGGCGACAGGTTTCGGTCGGGATGGAGGAAGAAGACGATGGAGATTTTGGCGATGAGGGATTAGGTTTTTTTTTTGATTTAGTTAATTATATTTGGGGATTAGGGTTTTGGTTAATTGATTTGGGGATAGTTTTTGATTTGGGGTAGATTTTAGAATTTTTCGCAAACCCTAAAATTGTATTAGGATTTATCATAAACCCTAATGAGTTGGATCTCAATTGTCTCACACAAAGGAGAGGAGAAGAGCAAAACTCAACACAATAATTTTTAATTATGAATAGCATATTTTCTCATTAATTCAAAGCCTATAAATAGGCTCAAAATAAATCTTGATACAAAATCTCAAAATATTCTAAAAATCTCAAAAATATTCTAATGCATAAAAGAAAGATTACATATGGCTATAATTGTCAAAAATAAATATGGTACTGAAATAAAATACTAAACTAAACCGAATAGATGTCCTCATCATTCTCTCTGGGTGGGAGAAAGCTCGACCCAGTCGAGTCAAAACCAATGATCCTGTTATGGTGCTCCAAAAGATCTGGATCCAGTTGCGGGAGCTCCTCACGATCACTGCAAGTGTCATCCAACTTCGGTTTGTTCTTCCACCTCACCAAATATTTGTGTATACCACCATCTCTTGTAGAGATTATCTGATCATTTAAAATATTATTCAATTTTTCTGTCGGTGGGTAAGTAGTACAAGGTAGAGGGGTAAATGTGGGAATCTCACCTTTAGGTTGTAGGGTAGGCTCATCTATAAGAAAATTTCTAGGGTTGAATTTTGAGTCTTCATAGAGTACTAGATCCTCCATATTGAAAGTCTTATGTCAAAGCCTTCAGGAAGGTCAACGACATAGGTATTATCATTGATTGTCTGTAGAATCTTAAATAGGCCTGCAGCACGTATGTCCAAGTTCTTAACGGATCCAGCGGAAAACCGTTCTAGACGAATCCGAACCATCAATTCGTCACCAACATCAAGAGTTTTAAATTTCCTTATTGTATCTGTTATTAACGTGTAGTTAAAATTATTCTCATTAATTTTCTTGGAAATTTTTCTATGCAAATCATGAATGCAGAATGCAAATGTGGATGCAGACTCTGTGATGTTCTAACATAGGGGTAAAATCTATGGGTTGCCAAGTGACTTGGGAAAGGATAGGTGACTCAGGTACACTCAATGGAGGTGACTGAACAGGCTGAATACAATTGAGAGACTGGTCATCCCCCTTTTCATCAAAGTTATCACTTACATTAGGTTCATAGGTAAACTCATTATCGGGCTCATCAGCGATGACTGCGGTATCCTCTACTATATTGATCCTACTTTGGCTGGGACAGTTGCCAGCAACATAGCCGTATTCCTTACATTTATAGCACTTAGTGAGATGATCAATTTTAGAATAGTCTCTTTCAGTGTTTTTACCCGTGTTGTCATTTCTAAGTGGATAGGAATTTGAAGTATGTTTGTTTGGGTAAGACTTGTTAGGGTAGTGAGAAGAGGAGTGCTCAGGTCTAGGGGGATCAAGGGGATTCATTCTGGAGGAATGATCCATCGAATTGCTGGACTTGTAATGATAACTTGCTTTAAGGAAATCCATATCGAGGACAAGAGCATAAGCTGCCGCTAATGAGTCCACATTTCTATGAATTAGCACGTTCTTCAGACCGGCTCGTAATCCAGTCCTGAACCTAGAGAGAGTTTGTTCTTCACTTTCTTTACCTAAGGCATTGCACAGAATAAGGAAGTCATCAATTTATCAACATATTCTTGTGTGGATTTACTTCCTTGATAAAGTTGGTTCCACGAATCTAGCAATCGGGTGTGAGACGATAACGGTACATATCTCTCAGTGAGCTTCTCTTTCATGGCTTCCCAAGTGACTATGGGTGCCAGGCCTCGGCCTCTGCGGGCATATGTTCAAGATTAGTCAAAGTGTTGTTGAGTTTTACCCATCAATTTTATAGTAGCAAATTTAATCTTCAGGGCTTCGCTCATGTCAAACCACACAAAGTAGTGGTCCATGACACAGATCCAAAAAGGTAAGCTTGGGGTTCCATGTGGCATTCAAAATGGGAAACGTCAGTCTTAACATTCTTCTTATATTGTTCGTCAGGGTCATGTTCTTGACGTCGATCGTCACGAACATTCCCTTGAGGGATCTGACGATTGACATGAAGCTCAGGGACAATAGTTTGATTTAACTTCACTTTCTCAAGCCTCTGATTGATATTGACAAGAGTTGCTTGATTGGCAGTTAGGGTAGTGGAGATATCAGAGTTGTCTATTTCAGGTCGGAAAAGTCTAGGGTTCCTAATTGGGTGATTTGGAAGGGATAAGAAAGGCTCTTCGGGATCTGTGATGGTGCTGCGAAGATGCATTCACCAAAAGTGGAAACTAGGGGTTGTGTGTGTCCTATTTTTTTTATTTTTTTTATTATTATAAATGAATCCGAAATGACCTAAAATAAAGAAGGAAAAATAAAAAACTACACAATCCTAAATGAATGCAAAATTGATGCCTACGATGCAAGAACTAGGGTTTTAAGAACCTTCGCTCTGATACCAAAATGATGTAAAACTAACTTTAGAGATTTTCTAAGATTCTTAATGGATTAATTTTACCAACACGTAGTGTGGATCAAAGTTAGAATTTTTAAACAGTTAACCAGTGTAATGGATTTTCAAGAACTGAATCATGTTTATCAATCCCAATTAATAATTCCACTTTACAATCAATAATTGAATCCCTATGCGTTCTTAACAAGTAAAAGATTCAATATTGATTCGTATCCTAATCAAGCAAGTGGAACACTCGATCTCAATTATTTTTGTGGACGACAGGCAAATCAGATAATATAATAGATAATAGAGTAGTAGAGCACAAATATTTAAAAGTGGAAAGAGTATACCGAGGGTTCGAAGTACGCAATGTAGATCTCAAAAGAGCATAGCAATCAAAGAGAGCAATGACAGCAACACTTACAGAGCAATGGCAGAGGAGGGTCGACGGCGTCACTGGCTGATGTCAACGACGGCGCGAACAGCGGCGCTGGTTGCGTCGTAGAGGCGCGACAGGAAGACGGGCCAGGGGTGGTCGGGCTGTGCTGGGGTGCTGCGGAGGACGACCGGAGGGGAAACGGATGTGGGGGAGTTGTCGATGGAGCAAGTGGGGAGAACAGTGCTTGGGTTTCGATGGGGGCGGCGTCGGGAGGTCGATGCGGCGGCAGGAGGCGCGATGACGTCGACGTCGACGAGGTGGGCGACGGGTTTCGGTCGGTATGGAGGAAGAAGACGATGGAGATTTCGGGGATGAGGGATTAGTTTTTTTTGGATTTGGGTAATTATATTTGGGGATTAGGGTTTAGGTTAATTGATTTTGGGATAGTTTTTGATTTAGGGTGGATTTTAGAGTTTATCGCAAACCCTAAAATTGTGTTAGGATTTATTACAAACCCTAATGAGTTGGATCTCAATTGTATCACACAAAGGAGAGGAGAAGAGCAAAACTCAACACAATAATTTTTAATCAGGAATAACATATTTTCTCATTAATCTTGAGGCCTATAAATAGGCTCAAAACAAATCTTGATACAAAATCTCAAAATATTCTAAAAATCTCAAAAATATTCTAATGCATAAAAGAAAGATTACATATGGCTATAATTGTCAAAAACAAATATGGTACTGAAATAAAATACTAAACAAAACAAAATAGATGTCCTCATCACCCCCATCTTTGGGCCCAAGCCCCACATGCAGAGTTTTGACAACCGCCAAGCTCTGTGTACACATCCAATCCTCCCACAATCTTGCGATAATCACACCCTCACCAAAAAAGCGTAGTCAAGGAGAGAGCCGTGAAGAGGATACATTCACCTCTTTCACGCCCTTGCTATCTCCAGTGATTTCTCACAAATACAAACCAAATACAGACCAATACCAATATAGAGTAGTGAGGATCAGCATCTTCACTCACCCACTCTCTCACTCTCTCAATCAGAAAATCAATACAGGACCCAGCTAATAAAAGTATCACCTTTTCTTGTCACAACGGGCGATGGCATTGGGCGTCAGCTTCCATTATGAGGGCGAAGTGGTGGTGGTGCTCCGTCGTTCGTGGTCATCAGGTGGAGCAGTCCGGATGCAGCCTCTCACAATCTCCTTCACTCATTCTACAAACGCGGTAACAACACCCACAGCCGCTACCAAAGAGAGAGCCGTGCAGAGGATACCTTCACCTCTCTCATGTTTGTGCTTTCTCAGGCAATTTCAAACAACTATCTCGTTCCCCCACCCAAAGATCCCGCTCCAAGAGAGCCGTAGAGAGGATACCTTCACCTCTCTCACGCTCTTGCTCTCTCAGGCGATTTCTCACCACACAGACACGCTGTAAGAGGCAGTGACCTAAGCTGGAGGAAGCTCAATAGTAGCATTGGTATCGGGTCGGGTCGGGTCCTTCACTACCCGGACCCGAATCTGGTCCCCTACGGGTCCAAAAATTGGATCCGGACCCGGACCCGTGAGGACCGGGTCCGATTTCGGGTCCGGGTCCGGGTCCTATTAAAATATTCCTATCCGTTCGGGTAGGAGCGGGAGTGTGAGCGGCGAGCGGAGCCGACGAGTGGAGCCGGTGAGTGGAAGATTTAGAATAGAGGAAAGAAGAAAAAATAATGTGTTTTGAGTTTGGAAGAGGAGATCAGATCTGGGTCGGCGACCTCGAGATCACGGCGCCCAGATGTGAGGAGACCAGATTAGAGGTGGACGTCGGCGTCGGCGCGTGGAGATCCTTCGGCACTCAGACCAGATCTGAGGTGGACGTCGGCGAGGTGGACGTCGGCGCTTTCACCCCACCGCCAACAATGGTGTCCCCGACTTCGGCGCCTAGCGAGGAGAGGAGAGCAGATTGGGAGGGGAGCTCGCTGAAGGCGCTGGGGACAACGACGTCGCGGCGGACGGGTGTTTCGGACGGGGGTTTCAGATGGAGGTGGAGGTGGGTGAAGGGCGAAAGAGTAGGGGGCGTCGAACGACGAACGTGGAGGGGGCGGCGAGATCCCGGCCGCCACCCCTCCAAACTCTCTAGATTTAGGGTTTTTTTTGGGAGCTTCTCTCTCTAGAAAAGAAACTCTATTTAAATGGTTTGTTGATCAGCTGATTTTATGTTGGCAGTAGACAGCTAGTCCCCCTTTTTATTATTATCGTTTTTATACCAAAAGCTAGCTTGTTTGTTTCTGAAATTCTGTATGCTCAAATTTTCATACAAAATAACAACAACAACAACACAATAACAACATCACCATCAATAACAACAACGAAAAACAATAAAGCCTTCATCCGAAATTCTTGGGGTCAGCTACATTAATCCTTCTCTTCCAATCAACTCTATCGTGGGCTGCCTTCTCCTCAAGTTTTCATGCTGAACTTTTTATCCATATCTTGTCTTCGAGTACAGTGAGGTAAATGTTATATATGTTGATGATGAATAAAAATTGCTAGCTAGAATGCAATTTTTGCTACTTACCAGTTCACAATTCTGCATACATTTACTAAATATAGGATGGATGAACTACTCTCTCACTCTGTGTGCGTGTGTAATCTGCATTCATTGCATATGGCTTGTAGATTTTGAGATACAATCTTATACGAAAATAAACAATCTTTGTAGACAAATGTGTGTGCGTGAGAGGAGGAAGGTGAATAAATGTTCATTTAATGCAGATAGCTACAGATTATGTGATCAAATCTCAGATAAACCTGCTTGTAGATGAATAAATGTTTATATAAGATTTGATTAGTTAACCTAGTAGCCATATGCATTGCAGATGAATGTATGTTCCTTGTTTTTTCCATATAAGATTTGATTATGTAACCAAGTAGCCATATGCACTGATTGCTGATTTGATAATTCATAGTAAGTAAGGACTGTTGGAGTTAGAAACAATTGCTTGAAACTAGTTAATATTCAATAGTTATATCTGACCGTAAGTAATTATGATAAGTTTATTCCTCTTATTCACCAATCTCATCTCACATACCTTTATCATGTCCTCTCTTACTTTGGTAGGGCAATTGTGATGTATGTAACTACTTGCTAGACATATTGCCAGCATCGGATCAGACACGCCATTCAGGTCTAGTTTTGTCGGCCATGAGTTTGGCTTGTCTGTTGTGTGTTGGGCAAGTTTGGAAGTCCTTATGTATCTGAAATAGGCATTATACCTATTTGAAGTGTCAGTGTAACATAGCTTTTAGGAGCAAGCTGTCTCCTCTATCACATTGATGACTTTCAAATCCTTCTTTACTGCCTCATCCCAATTCATTAAATTCATTCAAGGTTATCCCGAATTCTCATATATATCACTCTTAAGTAACGAAGTTAATGGCCTTCGTTACTTCTGTTCAAACCAACTCAATTGGTTGTTCCTCATTTTTCTCTTCAATTGGTTTCTAATCTTCTCACAGTTCACTCGTTTCTGACTCAATGCGTTGCCTCTCATCCTCTTAAATCATTCTCATTTGTTTCTTCATGTTAATTCAACATATATCCTCAGATCCTAACATTGGTGCCCAGAAAGCATGGAAAATATGCTGGTGTAGGTGTCAAATAAAAACATTGTTAATTCAAAGGGATCTTGTGTTGACTTAATACTCCCTATTCCTGAAGCACTGATCCATTTTAGCCACTTTTTGATCTTGTGGCCAAGGTCAAGATCCTCTTAATTGTCACTATCATGATGAATACTGATCCCAAGTAGTGAATATAATAGTGGCTAGGTAGTTCTTTTCCACTGATGTGAACCATACTGTTGTTATCATCTTTTTTTAGTCTTGCTAATGTATATCTTGTTGTTAAATTATCCCTTTTATAACCTCATCAACTATAAAATATCGTCACCATTCTACATGTACCATGGGATTTCATCCTAAGTTCAGGACGTTCATTTACAACTGATACAAAAAGATAAAAAAGATGAGTGAATAATGTTTATTAGCGTAAGCCCATGGTTCTGTCTCCCTGCCAATTGTTCCCACATCTCCATCGTATAATTCTTTAATGGCATCGACGTTTGTTTTTACCACCTAATTCCCAAATGGACCCTACCATTAGCCACTTTTAGATCAATGAATACCATACTCCATCGAAGGCATGATACTGATATTTATGTAGTCATATAAAAGCATGCGTGGGTATATAGGTTTAATCATTTTTGAATTGGTTTGAGAGCATAATATTACTAGCAGTACTGTATGGATTGTGCAATGTAAAAGCTAAAGTTTCTATGTCCAAGCTTGTGTGCTGGTATTTTGTTGCATAAGGTAATAATTCTTTGAGATATGTTCCTTACCTTACCTCTTTTACAAATAATAGATATCTCTAGGTTACTTTTGCTTGCTTCAATCTTTGGTAGAGCTTCCCTCTTATTTTCTTTTATCACTGTTTATTTCTCTGAATAGTTTGGCATTTGGAAACAATTGCAATGGTGAATTTCTTGATGGGCTTGAGGTTAATAGTATGCGACTGCAGTGTCGATATAATGGCAGCAGCAACAGCAACAGTAGCAGCATTAGCAGCATGAGTAGCACATCAAGTGAAACCGATCATATAATGGCTACTGAAGGTGGTGACCTTGAAGCAGATGCTGATTCTCTGGGCTCTAAAAGGTCTGGTTTGTCATCCAGTGATCAATTTGGGAATGACCTTAAAATGGTAATTTCTTATATAGACTTGCCTAACCTTAAATGATATATCACTTGCCTAACCTTAAATGATTTTTGTTTTTGCTTGGACGGCGGCCGCTCCTACAGATTATTTAAGTGTATTTTGGTGGCTTTCAGATGTTTTCTTTTGTATCTATTAGCGTACAAATATATGCTTGCATAACTATAGTTTAGCAACTCTAGAATAATTGCACAAGTATAAGTACATGAATAAATTAATGTGTATGATGATTTTCTTGTGCAAAACATTCACTATTCTAGTATGAGAAGGTGATTTGTTTGGCTGTGTTCACCTAAAATTGTAAAATATCCTTACAATCATATAGAAAGCTACCATTTTGATCTCTAATGGTGATGTTGACTTTTACCCACATTTTTTAGAGCTACAACAAGTTTATACCAAATGTAAATCTTGACTGTAATCAAAAAATAAAATGGAAACCTGTATACTGTTGGGATCTCACACGGATGCTTATGCCTCTATACCGCTGATATTTTCTCCCAAGGATGCTCATGCCTCATCAATTATCCACTTGCCTATCTCTTGTAACGATCCAGCGCACTGTAGAGGAAGAAGAGGAGGGGATTTCGTAAATTGCTGCAATTGCAAGAAATTACTTGTTATTGTTAGACCTAAATGCAACATTAACAAAACATATAATCGCTAAATATAGTAATTAATTGCACTCTAAATGCATACATGTAAATGCTAAAAGATCAATATAAAAGAAATAAATAAAGGCTTTTTTCTACCATAACATTTCTTTCAAAAGATCGTCACAAATATATCATATTTTATTTGAACAATATATAATAGGAAATGAATAAAAATGCTTTGAATGAGAGTGAAAAGAAAACAGATGCAAATTTTTGTTGGTCCAGCTTCGCATGCCTATGTCCACCTGAGGGCTTCTTTGAGTTTCCACTATATATAAAACCAAAATATTCTTGCAATTGCCTGCATGGTTCAATATTACTGATGTATATCCCTTCCAATGCATTGCCTCTGAACTTCTTAAGGTTGAAGAAGAGTAGAAGACACAAGACTGCTGACTTAGATAAATTCAGAAAGCTCCAATCACAACTATACTCAGCTCGGACAGTTGATGTTCCAACTTCACTGCTGCACTATTTCCCCAGACATGTGATTCCTATTTATGTCTGGCTTATTTTTTGGTCCCTTCCTAAACTCCAGGTGGTATTGGTTCCATGTAAGATGTAATACATAGTAGTTCTCTTGTGGTTTCTGGAAGCTTCAAATCCCTGCCAAATTAACCCTTGCCATTGGTAAGGGGAAGTCGATCAAAGTCTGGTAAACTTACCAGTTGTGGTTCATAATTATCTATGATCAATAACGAATTTGATACATAACAAGATGAATGTAAGATATTCTCACTCCCTTCAGAAAGTATGTTATGGAGTACAATTTTGTAGATTGGAATCCTATTGTTGATTAGACTTCTACTAAGTGTTATTGTTGATTAAACTTCTACTAGGTGTTCCATATCTTATCAGTATTGTCCTAATATGTCTCTTGAAAAGCATTATTGTCGATTTTCTTCTTTTCTCTTGTCACACCAGTTCATTAAGTGGACAGGCCATAATTTTTCTCCGTTCATATTTTTTGAGAAGTGCATTTTTGTATCTGACAGAGATGACTATGAAGCTGGAAGAAAATAGAATGTCATTCATGTCTTAGTTATAATCTATCTGTTCTTACCGAACTTAATTGTTCTCCATGTAGGTTAAGCGTCCCCGGATAGGCACAACGGATTCTTATGGTCAAATAGGCAAAGTTGCAGGTGAGGTTTCCCTCGATTCATACTAGTCCAATTACACTAATGCTGAAGCAAACAATTTGGTTTTTGCAGGAACAATAGAATGGGGTTGGGATGATGAAGATGCTGATGAGAAAGGCATTGGCATTGACATTCAATTCATCATCTCTGAATTTGGAGATTTTGGTGATTTCTTTGAAAATGATATTCTGAATTTTGGTGAGGTATGCTTTTGTCAACAAATCTTTATCATTATAATTTGTACAGCTTATTGTTTAGCATTTTAAAAGAAGTTAATGATGGGCTGTTTGTCTTGCTAAATTCCATATATACCTTCTATTGGATTGCTTAAATTTTTTTTTTGAAGGGTTCATGGTATTCAACAATTGACATCCAGATGATGGGTTTAGAAGTTCATTGTATAATCATTCACCAGTCGGATCATTGATTAACATGGTTAAGAGCTGTCATATGAGCGACACTTTGGTGAATTTATGAGATAATTTTTGTAACGAAAGATGAGGCATTACAATTTTCTAATATGGGCCACTGGATGTAGATTGGTTAAGTCTGATGGAAATCAATTGCAGTGCATGAGTAGCTTGATCGTTCTTTCAGTGTTCTTTCTCCATTGACTCGATGATCTTCACTAATAAACTTACGATTTCTTTTTGAAAATGATAAACTCAGCATTGATTACTAGTTGCACTACCTGTACTACTGCCCAACATTTTGTTTAAATTACTTTAGATATGGCCTTTGGAGAACTTTTATCGTAGTCTACATGCATGCGTTTAGTTTTTCTTATTACTTTTTTGAAATTTTAAGTTGGTAAATAATCACAAAGAGAGATATTTTCTTATATATACAACAATAAGAGCAACAACAACAAAGCCTTTTTCCCAAGTTTTTGGGGTCGGCTATATGAATCCTTCTCCTCCACTCAATAATATTGAGGGCCATCTCCTTCGTCAAATTAACAAATTTCAAATCCTTATTAATATCTTCAACCCATGTATGTTTAGATCTGCACGTAGTCTTTTGCTCCCCTAACTTCCATCAGTTATCAATCTTCGTTTTATGTGTACAAACCACCTCATTCCATTCTCCTACATTTTGTTTTCAATTGGGGCCATGTCAACATTCTTCCATATGCATTCATTTCTTTTAGTTATAAAAGATTAAATTTTAATTAGCGAAAAAATATGAAAATGATGAAGTTTTTTTCCTCCCACCAAGCCTCCAGGAACAGTAGACTCACAAGCCCTTATGTATCCTCCTGCTGATTGTAATGATGTCAATGCCAGTCCTTTTAGTGGGGGTTTGGATATCGATCAGAAACTTTCACCTATCCCTCTTGGTTCTTTTGAGGAAGTTAGCCTTCCATCTGGGTCACTTATTGAGGATACTCAAAGCCAAATTATTGAAACTGCAAGGGATGCGAGGTCATCAATTACAGGAAACCATTCTTTGCCACCGTCAATGGGTAAATTTGATCATCTTACAAAGGTTGAAGCTATGATGACTTTTGCACCAGAATATGCAGCAATTGAGGCTCCTGCTACTGAGTTTTCATCATCAGTTTTTAAAAGCCCTTACTTACCAAGATCTAAGAGGGTCGAAAGCTTGCAGTCAAACACAGGTGCTTATGCATATGGTGTGGCTCCATTGCCCCCATGTGTAGACACATCTGAAGAAAAACGGGAAACATCTTCCAAAGTGAAATTAGGTTCTGCGGGACATGATACAAATTCCTGTACCCAAAGTTTGAAATTATATAATCATGTGCAGAGTGGGACAAGAAAGAATAACAGGGGATTGTTCAACGATGATACATCTTTGCCTAAGGGAGAGCCACCATCCTCTCTCTCCGTTATGACTTCAAGTCCTACCCTTCAAAGGAAGAACGAAGCAAAGTTTGAGGCAGGAAAATTTTTGTTGTCTCAAAAGACTGTACTTGCTACAGATATTGAATGTGTGATGCTCCAAGCTGCTATGTGCCGGATACGACACACACTAGTATCACTTAGGAGCAGAAGTCCTTTTGGATTGAGTAAGCTAGCAGGAAATGTTGCGCAAGATCTTACCTCCTGTGTTACTGGTACTGCTTCTGAAATGATACCTATTAAGTATGAGGTAAAGAAGAAAGATCTTTTGCCTGCTAGAATAGCGGGTGAAGTTGATGGAGGGGTTCTGGACGAGCCCCTTACGTCACGAGTGGGTGTTTGGCGTTCTGTGGGTGTCCCCAAGGGAACAAAATCTCTAAATATGCGTGTTCTAGAGAATTCAACTGCCTTGGCTAACAATGTATTGAATGATGATGATTTAGGCCTCTCTGGGCAATGGCCACCTCTTCAGGAGCTTCTTGATGCCATGGCGCTTTTAGTCCAACAATCTACTTCCTTTGTAGATGTGTCACTGGATATGGATGGCAGTGATAGTTCCTATTCTTTGCTTGCACTGCAAGAACAGCGAAGGCGTGGATTTTCTTGTGGTCCTTCTATGGTTCATGCAGGTTGTGGTGGGCTTCTAGCAACATGCCATTCTGTGGACATTGCTGGTGTTGACTTGATTGATCCGGTCTCAGCTGATGTAAGTTTTCCTTATTTATTTTCCCCTAGTTTGGTTGCTCTTTCTTAGTAATAGTATAGTTTTTACATACCATTTGTTGTTACAGCACTGAACTACTCTTTGGTCATCAATATTATGTTACAAGTAGTTTTCCTAAAGATTTTGAACTGTATTGTGCGTCTATTAAGTTTTAAGTTTCAAGCCAATTGTGTATTAAATTGTGAAGAAGCATAGATAGGCCCTGATCTGATAGGGTTGGTGGATATCAGTACAAGCTTAGTTTGCTAATCATAATTCATACCATACTTAATCTTGTTAGAGGTTCATCTTTATGAATGGGCCTGGCCAATTATCTGTATCAAAGATGACAGTAACTGATTTCAGATGTTCCCATTGTCGAATTTGGTGAAACCTTTATCAGTTTCCGTGACAAATTCAATTAGTTTCAACAATCTGAGGTGACATTCATTTTTGTTGGTTTTAACTTAAACACTAGGTACTTTTTATGGTTTAAGTATGTAATCACTTGGATGTCAATGCAGGCTATGTTTTGTCTCAATTTTATGCTGTTATGCAATAGATACTGTTTAAAGTGTACCATAAATTGGAAACTTTTGAACTCGTAAATGTGCATATAGTCTGTTAGGTTAATCAATTTTGTATTTGGATGCCCTTGCCAACTGTGATATTATTCTAATTTTACTACTGATATGAACTGGAACAGTAGGTGGTTCTTTGTGGAGAGTATCTGGGGTATATGATGAGCCACAAAAACATGCTCCTTGCACTATAATAAGTTTGGGAATACAATAATCATAAACCATTTAGTCTTTTTCATGAAAATTCTTCCGTTTGAATTCAAAATAAAAAAACGACCTTTGAATATCTTTGGTTTATCAGCACAATAATTTATCACTTTAATGTGGATTACATCTTCTAAGTCCGTTTTACCTTGGCCCCTTCTTTTTTTTTTTGGGAAATCCCTGTCTGTTCTTTATGTTAATAATGAGGTAGTAACTTGTTGGAATATGTGGAATACAAGTTTTCGTACCTATGTTTGTGTTTGGATGCAGACAAAAAAAAGTGCAAAGCTTTTCCACCATATGAAGTGGCATTCCTTTTTCAATTCAAATGTTTTCTCCTAAAAAAGTGCGGAATACAGCGGAAACTTCATGGAAACTCATTTAATACCTTTGTAATTATCATTTTTTTTCTTCTCTTTCCTTTGTTAACTTTTTCAACAAACTTTTCTTCCATCCAAACAAATTTATTTTACGAAATCTTTTTTCATTAGATGCAACCAAACAAGATTAGTGAATATAAAATTCCTGAAAAATATTTTCAATTGAAGATTTTCTAAGTATTCCAACTCTTACATCAATCCAAACACTCCCTAAGAGGAGTGTATTAAAAACAGAAAAAATGAGGATTAAATAGAAAGCGACATCAACCCGTTTAAAAAACAGTGATTAAATTGAAACAAAAGTAATTAATTGAATTCACCACCGCACTGATTTTAATAACAGGATATTGTGAGTTGTAAACAGTAGCTTGGAGAGCAATCTTTGTAAACCTACATATAAACCTCCTATCTCATTATTGACAGTCACAGTATTCTTTTTCTCTAATATCTTGGACTATATCACTGACCTAAACACAGTTCTCTTCTCTCTTCTCTGCCATTTCCTCTCTCTCTCTCTCGGAGAAAGACATCAAGAAGAAAATGCAAGAAAAAGAAAGGCTTTCCCTGCCCCATCTCAGTTCGTCGAACTTTCTGTCAATGCTTTTCGTTGTCTGCTAGTGCCCCAAATATGTCGTCGTCATAATGGTACACTTTTTCCTTATCAGCTGCTTGCTCACATCATTCTCTTCATTTGATCCCTCTGTTCTACTCGTATTAGTTCAATCTGTTTCTTCGATCTTCAATTTGAGGGGAAGTAGGTCTTGATTGAGTGAGTTTTTTTTTCTTTCCCTTTTTTTTTCTTTCTTTTGCTGGGGTCATGGATGGAGTGGGTTTTTCTTTTCTTGCCTTTAGTTGATTAGGGAATTTTAGAACAAATTGAAATTTTAGGGATTCAATTTAGGAGTTCGGAGCATTCTTCTTTCTCGATCCGGCCATCCTGAATTAGCAAGTTGAAGCACTTCTTTTGATTTGATTCATCAGATTGGTACTCGTCCTGAAGCATTTTTTATTGTGGAGACTCGGTTTCCCTTCGTTTTGACTCTTGTTTCATAGAAGAACTTGTCTCGTTTTTGGAGCTCCTGTCGTTTTAAATGCATTTGGTGCATGTTTTTTTGTTGGTGGTATGTGTATCTTGACAGCTTGACCCATCATCTTATATTGTTTCTTCTTCAATTCTTTTTTCCCCCTCTTCTTGTGACTTCTATTTTTTCAATAATTATATATTTCATGTATCTTGCTCGCTTTACTGGCACTCTCTAATCTGTTTTTTTTTTGGTTTGTCAGTATATTATTTTGTTTAGTTAACGTCCACTGTACCTTATTATTAGAAGCAATTTATTTATTTAGGAAGTCTGGTTTGGTTGTCTCGTGTGTAGGCTTTAGATTGCATTTGTTAGCTAATATTTCCTTTCTTTCAGCTTTGAATCTTTGTTTATGTTGGCTCCGAATCCCATATACTTCAGCTTCCACTAATATCAAATTCTGTTTATTTCATATAACAGTTAAATTGGTGCTCTAGCTCGGCGTCAAACCTCACTCGCAAGCTCTCAACACTATTATTCAATATTTTTTTATTTTTTAGTTTAAGTTGCACTTTGACATTGTCTACACTCCCAACTTTTGCAGGGTGTATTTGTAAGTCTAAGTTAGGGGTATTTTGGTAATATGATTTTTTTTGGAGGGGGGTGATGTAAACTTAACCCTAAATAGAGAATTTCCAAGAATATTAAAAGATTAAGTTTACTAACACGTAATGTAGATTAAGTTAGAAATTATAACTTTTAATTGGTTTGATGGATTTTCAAGATGTGAAATAGTTTAACAAGCCCAATTAAAAGTTCAACCCTATCAATCAACAGTAATACTTGATCGTTCTTAGCATGTAAGATATTTAATAAAGATTTGTACACTAATAAGCAAGTAGAACACACTCAATATTTGTGGACGACAAATAAATCAAATAATATTATAGAGATGATAGATGGTATTACAAATAAATGAGAAGTGGAAAGAATTTATCGGGGTTGCAGACGAGGGTTGGCGGCAGCAAAGAACACAGCAAGGAGAGCTGGCGGCTGTGAGCTAGAACTTCGGCAGCAGCAAGCAACAGCTAAGATGTCGGCTGCGGATTTGCTGACTTGGGCTTGCGGGCGGCGACGGGGATGAGCAGCGGGGATGAGGGCGAGGAGAAAAGGGGAGGACGAGGGCGAGAGGTGGAGATGACGAGGGGGTATGGGGTGGAGTTGCAGTGGGGTGGTAGCGGTGGTCATGCAACGGGGCGGTGGCAGCGGTCGAGATGGCGAGGTGGGTGGCATTGGATGTTAGTGGGCAACGACGGGTGGCGAGGTCGATTGGGGGGTTGGCGATGGTGGAGGCTGCGGGAGGTCAGGTGTCGAGGAGGCGATGGTGGCAGTGGCGATGAGGGTGGTGAAGGAGGGTTGAAAGGGGCTGAGTGGTGCGAGGTGATCGGGAGTGGAGCTAGGGTTTTGGGATGTGAAGGAAGAAGAAGGGAGTTAGGGTTTGTTTTTGAGTTGAATTTGGGAAAAGGGTTTTGGATTTAATTTTAGGAATTTGGGTGTAGTTTTAGAGTTTATCATAGATTCTAAAATTGTATTTCAATGTCTCAAACAAAAAGATTAATGAAGAGCAAAACTCAATCACAGTAATTTTTCTAATCAAGAATAACATATTTTCTCATTATTCTCAAGGCCTATGTATAAGCTCAAAACAAATCCAAAATAAATCTCAAACAATCTAAAACAAATCTCTTAATAAATCTCTCATATAAACTACATACTGCGAAATCCCAAAATAAAATCAAACAGATTTGATGTCCTCACCATTCTCTCTGGGTGGGAGAGGGCTCGACCAGTCGAGTCAAAATCGGTGATCCTTCATGGTGCTCCAAAAGATCTGGATCCAAGCGCGGGAGCTCCTTACGATCACTCTAAGTGTCATCTGATTTCGGTTTGTTCTTCCACCTCACCAAATACCTATGAATACCACCATCTATAGTAGAGATTATCTGATCATCTAAAATATTATTTAATTTGTCTGTCGGTGGATAAGTAGTATCAGTTAAAGGGAAAAATGTGGAAATCTCACTATTAGGCTGCAGGGTAGGCTCATCTATAAGAGAATTTCTAGGGTTAGATTTTGGGCCTTTTAATTTGTCTGTCGGTGGATAAGTAGTATCAGTTAAAGGGAAAAATGTGGAAATCTCACTATTAGGCTGCAGGGTAGGCTCATCTATAAGAGAATTTCTAGGGTTAGATTTTGGGCCTTCATAGAGTACTAGATCCTCAATATTGAATGACTTACTTATACCAAAACCTTCAGGAAGGTCAACGACATAGGCATTATTATTGATTTTATGCAGAATTTTAAATGGGCCTGCAACACGTATGTTCAAGTTCGTAACGGATCCAGCTGGAAACCGTTCCGGACGAATCCGAACCATCACTTCGTCACCAACATCAAGAGTATTAAATTTCCTTCTAGTATCTGCTATTAACTTGTAGTTAAAATTATTGTCATTAATTTCCTTGGGAAATTTTCTATGCAAGTCATGAATGCAATATGCAAATGTGGATGCAGATTCTGTAACTCTAGGATGTGTTAACACCTGGATAAAATTTATAGGTTGCCAAGTGACTTGGAAAGAAATGGGTGACTCAGGTATATTCAATGGAGGTGATTGGATCTACCGAATACAATTGAGAGGTTGGTCATTATCTTCTTCATCAAAGTAATCACTTACATGAGGTTCATAAATAAACTCATTATCGGGCTCATCAATGATGACAGCGGTACCCTTTACTATATTGATCCTACTTGAGCTGGGACAGTTGCCAGCACTTAGTGAGAGGATCAATCTTAGAATAGTCCTTTTCAGTGTTCTTACCCGTGTTGTCATTTCTAAGTGAATAGAGATTTGAAGTAGACTTGCTTGGGTAAGACTTGTTGGGGTACTGTGGAGAGGAGTGCTTAGGTCTAGGGGGATGAAGAGGGGTCATTCTAGAGGAATGATCCATCGGATCGCTGGACTTGTAATGAGAACTTGCTTTAAGGGAATCCATATCGAGGATATGGGCATAAGCTGTGGCTAAGGAGTCCACGTTTCTATGAATTAGCTTATTTCTAAGATCGGCTCGTAATCTAGCTCTGAACCTAGAGTGAGTTTGTTCTTCGCTCTCTTTACTTAAGGCGTTGCACCAAATAAGGAAGTCGTCAAACTTATGAACATACTCTTGGATGAATTTTCTTTCTTGATAGAGTTGGTTCCATGAATCTAGCAATCGGGTGTGGCACGATAACGGTACATATCTCTCGGTGAGCTTCTCTTTCATGGCTTCCCAAGTGGCTATGGGTGTCAGGCCTCGGCCTCTACGGGCAATGTTAAGATTGGTCCAATGTTGAGCTTTACCAGTCATTTTCATTGTGGCAAATTTAACCTTCAGGTCTTCGCTCATGTCAAACCACACGAAGTAGTGGTCCATGATACAGATCCAATCGAGATAAGCTTGAGGTTCCATACGACCTTCAAAGTGTGGAACGTTAGCCTTAATGTTCTTTTTGTATTGTTCGTTAGGGTTACGATCTTGACGTCGATCGTCACGATCATTCCCTCAAGGGATCTGACGATTAACATAAAGCTCAGGGGGAACAATTTGATTTAATTCTACTTTCTCAAGCCTCTGATTGATATTGGCAAGAGTTGTTTGAATGACAGCTAGGGTGGTGGAAATATCAGAGTTGTCCATCTCAGTTCGAGGAGGGGCTCGTAGAAGTCTAGGGTTCTTAATTGGGTGGTTTGGGAGGGACAAGAACGGTTCTTCAGGATTTGTGATGGTGCTGCGAAGACGCATTCACCAACGGTGGAAAACTAGGGGTCGTGTGTTTGCTGAAAGTTGGAAAAACGTGTCTTTAAATGCACCTAAGTTTTTTTGTTTTTTTTTAAAATCTGAAATATTCTAAAAGAAAGAAAGAAAAATAAATGACTCTAAAACGATCCTAAATGAATGCAAAAATTATGACTAAATGATGCAAGAACTAGGGTTTTTTAAAAACCTTCATGCTGATACCAAAATGATGTAAACTTAACCCTAAATGGAGAATTTCCAAGAATATTAAAAGATTAAGTTACCAACACGTATTGCAGATTAAGTTAGAAATTATAACTATTTGATGAATTTTCAAGATGTGAAATAGTTTAACAAGCCCACTTAAAAGTTTAATTCTATCAATCAACAATAATACTTAATCGTTCTTAGCATGTAAGATATTCAATAAAGATTGTACACTAATATGCAAGTAAAACGCACACTCTCAATATTTGTGGACGGCAGATAAATCAAATAATATTATAGATTTGATAGATGGTATCACAAATAAATGAGAAGTTGAAAGAATTTACCGGGGTTGCAGACGAGGGTTGGTGGCAACAAAGAACACAGCAAGGCGAGCTGGCGGCAATGAGCAAGAACTTCGGCGGCAGCAAACAACAGCGAAGATGTCGGCTGCGAATTTGCTGACTTGGGCTTGCGGGTGGCGACGAGGATGAGCAGCGGGGATGAGGGCGAGAGGTGGAGATGATGAGGGGGTATGGGGTGGAGTTGTAGTGGGGTAGTTGCGGTGGTCGCGCGATGGAGGGGTGGCAGCAGTCGAGATCGCGAGGTGGGTGGCGATGGATCGTCGGTGGGCAGTGACGGGTGGCGATGATGGAGGCTGCGGGAGGTCAGGGCTGTCGATGATGCGATGATGGCAGTGGCGACAAGGGTGGTGGAGGGTTGAGGGGGGCTGAGTGGCGCGAGGTGATCGGGAGTGGAGCTAGGGTTTTGGGATGTAGAGGAAGAAGAAGGGAGTTAGGGTTTGTTTTTGAGTTGGATTTGGGAATTAGGGTTTTGAATTTTATTTTAGGGACTTGGGTGTAGTTTTAGAGTTTATCACAAACCCTAAAATTGTATCTCAATGTCTCACACAAAAAGATTAATGAAGAGCAAAACTCAACCATAGTAATTTTTTAAATCAACAATAACTTATTTTCTCATTATTCTCAAGGCCTATATATAGGTTCAAAACAAATCTAAAACAAATCTCTCAAATAAACTACATATTGCTAAATCTCAAAATAAAATAAAACAGATTTGATGTCCTCATGGGGGGGGTGGGGGGGGGGGGGTTGTAAACCCTGGATTGGAGAGGAAATTATTTTAATCCTTTGGTATATGTCTCCTTGTATCTCATATTCTATGTATCCAGTAACTTCTAACAAATTTAATTACTATTTGATATGCTTTGACTGTTTGTATCTGGGTCCTGCTGTCTTTCTGTGTTTGCTATATTAGGATATTTTACATATTTTCTTATATTTTCTATTAGTAAAAGGATTTGGTTTTGTTGAGACAGGTTCAGGCATCATCAGTGATTAGTTTGCTGCAATCAGATATTAAATTGGCCTTAAAATCTGCTTTTGGAAGTTCGGATGGGCCATTATCTGTAATTGATTGGTGCAAGGGCCGTGTTCAGTCTTTGGATTCAGTTTCCTCTGGGGATGTATTTGCTTTTACCATCAGTGAAACTAAGGATTCCCCAAGCTCTAATACTATTGTTGGAGAACCCATGAGTCCGTCCCACTCGATCAGTGGCTCGTCCAGTATAAGAGGTACACTTTATTACATCTTTTAAAATATTTAGTGAACAAGATTGTCAGATTGATTCATAATATTACAGAAGGGCCTAGAATTGATGAAGCAGCTTCATCTCAAAGACGACTAAATCAAGAGTTAGGCAATTCAGAATCAGAACAACAAAAATTTACTTCTCGTTGTAGACCAACAGTCGCAGTGTTGCCATTGCCTTCTATACTTGTTGGGTATGCATCATTGTTTTTGTGTTTATGCTTATTTGTCCATTTGAATTTTTCTTTCTGCTAACCTATATAATATTTCAATAATATATGTAATGCTTATGTGGTAGGTACCAGGACGATTGGCTGAAAACATCTGCCAACTGTCTTCAGTTCTGGGAAAAAGCTCCTCTAGAGCCCTATGCTTTACAGAAGCCTGTAAGTTGTAAAGCTGGTGTCAGCATATTCTCAACTATATTATTTTTTCTTCCTATTGTTACTGTTTTAATTTTCTCCTGAAGTGGTTCATCTTGGCTTACTAATCCCGCATTTTTCATTCCATTTAGGGTAGTTGTTCATCTATTGAAGTGCCTGCTAGATGCTTTTTTAGCTTTATATTTCTTACATTCATTGGTGCTTGCTACAGGTTACTTACTGTGCTGTGTGCCCAGATATCAATCTTCTGACATCTGCAGCTGTTGACTTTTTTCAACAGTTGGGAACTGGTAATTCTCTTTTCTCCGGACTGACATACATGTTGAGCTTATGTCTTGCTGGACATGCTATCCTTGTATTGGATATGGGTATTCTCTGTTCATCTGCTAATAGGAGGAAGAAGCACCAATAGGATCTTGTACCTGTTAAGGGGTTCTAATAGCTGCAACATACATTTAAGAGCGTACTTTAGAAAGAAGCATGCTTAAGATCTTCAATATGGCTAGTATTGTCCATGTTGTTGCGTTTTATATTATGTTTGGTATTTGGAGAAAAAAAGTCTTATATATAGTGGCAAGTTCCTAATAAGTTTCTGTTCCATCTTAATCTAGGCAGTTAAAATTGGTTTTAGGAACTAATTGGTCTAGGAGCGATTAGTGATTAATCGGTTAATCAGAAAATAATCGGGGATTAAATTGGAAAAAAATTGTTATATATATATATATAGCAACCCTAAATCTTAACATAAAACTATTATGAAATTATCAAATAGGAATATATAGTTATAAAGAAAAAGAAGAGAGTACTTGGTTTGAGCTGAGTTTGGATTTTGGATGTGGGTCGGGTGGGTTGGGTCAGGTTTACTGGTCGGTTCCATCAAACAAAAACAATTGGGGAGCAGCGCGAGTAGCAAGAGGAGAAGGTGCAATAGTCAAGTATGCGACTACGTAGGAGGAGTGACTGCGGGTCGGGTTTGGATTTGCTCGAGGAAGAAGAAGAGAATTAGTATGGGTTTGGGTTTGGGTTTGGGTTTGAAGAGAATCAGTTTGGGTTTAGGTTTGCCCGAGAAAGAAGAAGAGAGAGGCGACATGTCGGGTTTGAATTTTGAATTTGGATTTGAGTTTGAGCCGGATTGAGACCAAATAATGCAAACAAACATGAAAATTAGAAGAGATTTAATCGGTTAATCTGCCATTTAAAATTACCTGATTAACCACTAAACGGCCAATTATACTCGATTAAATCGCTAACTATTGAAATATTATAAATCGCTAAAAAAATAATCGCTTATTAGCCTCCGATTAACGATTAATCGGTGATTAATCGGGCGTAATCGGGAATTTTAACTGCTTAGCATCTTATTTAGCAAATTAGCTGTAACTACCTGCCTTGCCTCCTCTCCTCCTCTGCGTGGTTTGACAGTATTACTTATTCATATTCTCTCGGCTGTTAGCCTAATAGGTTATTTGGTTATTATACCTGAGGGTGCTGCTGTACGAACTATAGTAGATGCCCAAGTTTACACGTTTTGGTGTACTACTGTTTTATCTTATTTCAACTCAATCAACTCAGGAAGTCCCCATCTACCATTGCGGACTTTCTATCATATTGGATGCAGAACTAGTTGCAGCAGATTGAGGCCTTTGGGTTGGTGACATTGCTACAAAGGCAGGGAGTAGGCAACACTAGTTAAATATAGCTCATGCCCACCCCCGTTGAGCTTTGGCAAAAGACCAAACAGACTAATTATGTAAAACAAAGACCTTTTGTTAGAGATTATTCCAAATTATTGAATGCCTTTCTCTGTCAGCATATTGCTTTGGTACATCTATTTTGGCATGTTCTGAACCATCAGCATGATATTTCATTTTCTCATATCTAGTTCTTTAGATGGCTTTATTAGTTATTTCATTTTGGTGTGGAATTCGATTAAGAAATTTCTTGGTTTTCTACCTCAACTTGATTATGGAGAGAAAATATAACCACAAAGAGGAAAATGGAGAGCCAATATAGGTGAGTTGCTTTGTTGGTGGAGGTGCTGGGGAAAGAGGAATGGTGGGCGGGGTGAATGGTTTTGATAATCTCTACCACAGGTTTATAACAAATTTATAGAATACTAGGTTTGCCCGTGGGCACGTGCCTACGGCACGTGCCTACGGCACGTCTTTGGAACGATGC
>CM030364.1:274457736-274567736 GCA_017893485.1 Hemerocallis citrina | reverse complement strand
TCTATCTTATTCCTCTCTGATTTCCCTACTCGCATTTTTAGTAAGCTTTTGGTACTTGAGAATATGCAAAGGAATTTCAGAATTTCTCTTAAATTATCTTGTTTTGGTATCTGTCAAATACAGTTTTGGAAGAAATGGTGAATTACCAAGGGAATCAAAATTCTTTGTTTGGAAGGATTTCCATTTCCCCCTAGAATCATAGGATTTGAGGATTCCTATGGAATTTCTATAAAAAACAATAAAATAATCAAAAAAAACTAGAATAAAAAATACAATAATAAAAGGTTTTCCGGAAATGCAATGTACTAAACCAAACACGATAATGCAACATTTCGAAAATCTTCATTCCCACTCTCATATTCCTGAAATCCTCTCATTCCTGTGAATCATCCAATCCGTGTACCAAACGCCCCTTAATCTTCTCAATCAATTGTACCTCTTCTCCAAGAAATAATGTATATATATATATATATATATATATATATATATATATATATAGAGAGAGAGAGAGAGAGAGAGAGAGAGAGAGAGAGAGAGAGAGAGAGAGAGAGTTAGTCTATTATGAGATGGTGAGCGGGGCTCCTTATCTTGAGCGGGAGCTTCCAGCCATCCGATCTAGTTTGATTCAGATCAAATGGCTGAGATGGGATCCCGTCTCCATTCTGTTTTGTAGAGGGTAAAATGGTCATTTGGCCCCCTCTCCTTATCTTTTGGCATGCTGGCTCTTCGATCGCTCCCGCTCTCTCTATTCGATCGTAAGAAACCCTAGCCCCCTCCCCTATTCTTACTCCCGCGCTCTCCTTCTTCGATGATACCCTAATCGTCGGAGACGAAACCCCCATTCTCCTTCTTCGATTTCTACTCTCTTGGATTCTCTCACTCTCTTCAACGAGAAACCCTAGCCCCCAAATCCGCTGGTCTCAGTGGTCTCTTTCTCTCTCTCTGCGATCGAAGACCCAAATCGCAATTAGGGTTGCGAGGCGCTCTCTCTCTCTCTTCGACGTCAAACCCAGCTTCCGATTAGGGTTTCGATTCCTCATCGATGGTTTGTTATCAACTGTAACCCTCTTCAGCGATGGTAATGTTCCCGTTCTCATATTTTGATTCCATTTCGTATATGGGTTTTCTTTGTTTTGATTATTGCTTTGATGGGTTTGTTGTTTTGGGGTTGAAACTAGATCTAGGTTCGAAATTTTTCGGTGTTTGAGATGTTGGGTTGTTATGGGTATGTTTAGATCTATTGAATTTGATGTCTTTTTTAGATGGATCTCTAAGATCTGCATCAAAGAAGTGGAAAATGAATCACCCCATGTAGAATTTTGGTATTCACAGCTATTTTCGGTATATCAGAAGAGGGCCCATGGCCGTTTTTGTGTGTTGGTCTAGGCAATGATGATATGCACTGCCTAACAAGCTAATAAGTTACAACTAGTTGGCGCGGCATAATAATGCAGCCCTAGACACATTCTTAATGCTTGATTTGCAAAATGAATATATAGAAGTATGTTCTGAGCCTACGAATACTTCAGTTCATGTGTTGAGGACAACTATGTTGATGAAAAATTTAGCTCTCCGAATAAGCTTGAGTAGAGCCTGCATTTATTTAATTAATTTTGAGTCGATTAAGACCTTTTAATAAAAAGGTAAGATTATGGGTTTGGTTGGCCGGCAATAAATTTGTTTAGCAGGAAGATGGGGATGTTGGAGATGTTAGATGACCTCTTCTATATGTTTAATTTGTTGAGGAGCACACACTATATATAGAGTTAGTCTATTATGAGATGGTGAGATGGGCTCCTTACCGTGAACGGGAGCTACCAGCCATCCGATCTAGTTTGATTCAGATTGAATGGCTGAGATAAGATCCCGTTCTCCATCCTCCTTTGTTGAGGGTAAAATGGTCATTTATACAATCTCCTTATCTTTTTAGATTATTCCCCTGTTTCGGTTATTAGAAGAGGCGCGAGGTGGCCTCTACTGTATAAGTATTGTAGAGGCGTATTTTTATTAGCCAATATGATCTCTTCTCATGATAAGGAGAGATATTCACAGCTATTTTTGGTATATCAGAAGAGGGCCCATGGCCGTGTTTGTGTGTTGGTCTAGGCAATGATGATATGCACTACCTAACAAGCTAATAAGTTACATCTGGTTGGCGCGGCATAATAATGCAGCCCTAGACACATTCTTAATGCTTGATTTATAGAATGAATATATAGAAGTGTGTTCTGAGCCTACGACTAGTTCAGTTTATGTGTTGAAGACAACTATGATGATGAAAAATTTAGCTCTCCGAATAAGTTTGGGTTTAATATGTATGTTTATTATATTTTTTTCTATGTAGAATGGAGTTTGAAGAGTTACCAAGCCAAGATGTTCATAAGGGTTTGAGAGATGTTGATGATGATTCTAAACCAAAAGTTGGTTTAGTATTTGCTAGTTTAGAGGAAGGTTATGAATTTTACAAAAAATATGCAAAATTAGCTGGTTTTTCTGTTCGCAAATCTGCTACAATGATGGATACTGTTACAAAGGAGAGGTATTCACAGTCATTTGTATGCTCCAAGCAAGGTAAGCCGACAACTTTAGATGAAGGAGTGAATGTTGCCGACAACTTTCTTTTTTTCACAAAATGCATTTTGACTTTTGAATTATTGTTAATATGATTTTCTGTAGCTATGGAACATGATTCTATGTTCGATGTCACCTATGTGAACTGGGCAGCAAGTGTTCTGTATGGCTATGCTGTTATTGTACCAGCTGCATTCTACTTCTTGCTTCGATACTTTGGATCAAATGCAAGCCTAATACACCTGTGGTGCATGTGGGGATATTCTCTATTCGTCTTTGTCCCCAGCTCTGTAAGTTTCTTGTTACACAGTTGCATCTAAATAATGAACAAACAATTATGTACACTATTAGTATTAGAACTAAGATTGATTATAGTATTTGTGTGTTATTGTGGGAGAGGTATTTATGTTGAATGGGAAACTGAGATAAGGAAAAATCAAAATGTATTTGTGTTTAGATTTTTCATATTTGAAACCACCCTACATTGAAACTAGTTGCTAGGTTTAAAACTAACAAATTAGTTGTTAGTTGTTTAAAACTAACAAATTAGTTGTCAGGTTGCTAACAAATTAGTTGTTTAAAACTAGTCGAAGAATAAAATTGAATCAAAATGAAACAACCAGAAACATGTGATCCCTTAAAATGATGCGCAATTACTTGGGTGAATTAGTAAGCTAACCCAACACTATTTAAAACTGCTCCATATTAGCTTACACTGAGTTTTTTGAATTCGTAGTAGCAAAATCTCATAATACATACAATCTTTACTTTTCCCTGGTGCTTATAACCTTCAAACTGCCAATATGTATTCTACTAAATAATTTGGCACTACTACAGTTCCAGCAGTTTTGCTACATTAACTTGGTGTTTAGTTTCTTCCTCCTTCAGTCAATATCAACCACTGTGATTCCTTCTAATTTCGTTTTAGGTAATACCTCCCAATGGGGAGAGAGATTTTATATCCCAACGAAAATATATACATTGAAGTTAGTTATACCAAACATGATAAGTAGTTTTTATTTTCTTTGTTCAGAAATACTTAGCATGCTGATAGTCTATTATATTGCTTCGTTCTTTTTTCTAAGCCATCTTGATAAATTGCATTTGAATTTTATGGTGCAGGATATTGACAAGGAAATCACTGAGTTGAAACTATCTGTAAACCAAGTAGGTACCGAGCTTCTGAAGCAGTTTATCTAATAAATGCACCATGTTGGAAGAAAATATACATGAAACTCTCTTTTAGCATACTTGGATCACGACTGATTTGTACATTAACATATTTTTTGTTCTTCTAATGAGAATGACAGGAAAAGAATTGTTGTCATCAATATATGTTGTAACCATGCACTTCATACGGACTTTGTTTTTTATGTATGATGAAATAAAGTTTCTCGTTGTGTTAAATCTCTTGTTTTTTCTATATTTGTCTTATCTGAATGTGCTGATCTGTTTGTATATGAGAATCTGTGTTGTTATTATTGTGGTTGTTGCTATTCTGAGAAAATGGGAGGGATGATTTGGCAATAAACCTATTCAAACAATTAGGGAAAGCATATCTAGTGATTCAGTGAACATTACCAGAGAAAATGCACCTTGAGTTGTAGTTCTTGATTCAGGTAGTATATAAAAACATTTTTGTCACGCCCCGCTTCCCGGAATACGGAAACACAGGCACGTAACTGAGGCCCAGCGAATGATATAAGTATGCCAACTCATATCATCCATAAGCTGTACCAGTCTTAACTCAACAATATAAGAAAAATGGATCACAACCACGCAGAAAAATATAATCACATAAGCGATAATAAAATTCAATAACCAAATCTGAAATACAAGAACTTACCAAATAGCTCGAGAGGCTCCAGCTCCAATCGTAGAAGAACTGCTCACCAATGCCTTCTGAAAATTTTCTTTGTTCACCTGTACTGTTCATCTAAAAAGAAAGAATAATTTGTCCTTAGAGCAAGTCGTGGACATGCAAGTGGAGAAACAGAGAAACAATAACAATAGTGGTATAACAATGAATTCAAATAAACAATGAAGTCGATAGAATTGAACAGTGTAAAAGAGATAACAGTATAATATGCATTAAATACGATTTACCACAGTAACGATAAACAATACCAATAATGACAATAATAATAAGAACACTGTTCATTATGATAACAATATGCAATGATAATGCGATGAGAGCCTTAGGTCTATTACTCATTCTTTTATCCTAGCTAATGCACGTACTACTGAATCCCATACTACAGGTTCCATGCATACAATCAATTTCGCTTAGACTAAGGTGGTGGATTCTATAGTTCATGTACTCGGGAACATTATTCATTAATGACCGATGATCGAATCAATCGAGATACTGAGTCAGTAATCTACAATTAATCGATGACCGATATGACCAATAGACCGATAGACCGATAGACCGATAATTAGGGAAACACGGGCCCCTCTTCCGAGTACAGTCACTATGTCATCAACTACCCTAATCAACCCTTAACCCCGGCTTGCTTTACTTTCTTTATTCAATTATCATACAATAATGCAATTAATAAGGGACGCTAGAGAAGGTGACAAAACAACCCTAAGATCATGCAATACACTATATACAATTAAATACACTAAATATAACATTATAAACACAATTGTACATTATAAAATATAGAATCCCAATTATGGACAGCAGTAGGTTGCTGTACCAAAATCAGCATTCCCGTTGCTACAGGGCAGCAAATGTGGATCCGTCAGGTGGTCTAGAAACTAGACTCCCGCCCGGTTCCAACGCATACTTAAAGTCTATATTCCGACGACGGTAGCTAAGTGAAATTCGGTGTTCTTTATATGTTTTAGTTTCTGGCTAGGTGTAGGTGTTGTCTAATTTTAATTATAAAGGCAGTAAATAAATATTATAAAAATCAATAAAAATACTTTTTAACACCCTAAACATGTTATCTACAAACCTGGGATTTATCTTGGTCATATATGATTAATAGTTCACTTAATTCATTAGCCTAAGTTGTTATGTACGTGAATCTGGAATTACAGCGCAGCTGTGGTAAAAGGTTCATAACTGGAGCAGTATAACTCCGAATTCGAAAGTTTTGGTGTCTATCGACATCTAGACAGATAGGGCTACGATTTACTTTCAGGGAGTTTCTGATTTTAATGAAGTGTTCTAGGTCTAAACAGCATGTTAAGGTTCAGATTAGCGTAATTTTCTGAATAATCTATATGTTCATTTTAAGTAAAATGGTATAAAAATTAAGGACAGTAAATTGGAGTTTAATTAATCTTAATCGCAGCGAATCAACCTTAGGTGAACATGGTATTAATGTAGGTGATGTCTAACATTTTAATAATTACAATCCAACAAATTAGCAATAACAATCACATTAACAATTAACTAATTTTCTACAATCTACTATAGCTAATTATCATTTATGTCATGATATGAAATGTGTCTATAATTCCCTATTTTATAATCAATTACTATAACTATATGGTGTATGAATATCTCTATACTTTAGAGGCAAAAGATGGCACGATGTCGAGACTACCACTTGGATTCACTCGTGTAAATCCGTGGCATCTCGACGATTGATACAACAATATTTTACGATTTTTAAATAAGATCCACTTGCGGAATTTCAACAGTAATTATCGAATATGATACAAAAAAAAATACATTCGATAGAAGTGACTTGCCTTTTACTTTGTAGACGGTTCGAAAATAAATAAAGAATAACGGGATTAGAATCCCGGAGAGCAATCCCAAGAGTACGTGCGAAGACCGTGCGAAGAAGCTAGCAAATAGCAACAATTCTCCCACACCCGATCCGTCCAGAACAGCAAACGGCAAAAGCGATCGGCTGCGCCAAAACAGCGCACACCGAAACCAACCAATGGAAGCTTTTCCCCCACACCGGATCTCAAACAGAACACCAAACGGCGGAATCAAATCCCTTTCCACAAAACACCACACAGCGTAAGCACCCACTCCCGTTCCTTCTTCTTCCCCAAACGCGCTAGAGAGAGAGGGAAAGAGCGAGAGAGCGCGGCAGAACGAGAGCGTCGACGGCGACTGAAGACAACGGCGACGACTGCGACAGGACGACTATGGCGACGCGATGATGGTGCTGCGGTCGGGGGCGACCAAGGCGAAGGTCCTATCATCGATGACTCTGTTTTTGGTCGAAAACAGAGGAGATGGAACAGTGGCTTCGGTGCTCAATAATGGCGAGGATGAGATGAGAGAGCGCCGGTGGGGTCCTCCGGTGGAAGCGAGGGAGGCGGAGGGGGCAAGGCGACGGATTTGCAGTCGGCGCGCGACTGGGCTCGAAGGGCGATGCGATGGAGCAGGCAAGCGGGAAGCGCTCACGACTGGAGGAATGTCGAGAGGAGTCGATTGGCGGGACTTCGGGGATTGAGGGAGAGGGATGGAGTCGATGACTGTGGAGTTCGAAATGGTTGGTAATGGCGGCTTGAGCGGCGGAATGGAGGAAGAGGGAGGGGCTTTGTTCAGTTTTGTTTGGTTTTGATTTTGTGGTTTTTGTTTTAAACAGAGAAGGGAGAGAGAGAGAATAGGGAAAGAATATAATAATGGTATAAAATTAAGGAGGAGAGTGATTGTAGGGGAGGGGGGTTACGGGAGAAATTTAGGAGTTAATTGTTGGATCTGGTCAACAATGGGTTTGGGTTTGGGTTAGCAGATCAAGACCCAATAGGAGATGGGCTTGAGTGTGGGCTTTATTTAAATATAATTAACTCAATAATAATGGTTGGGCTTCTAAGTTTTGGGCTCAGATTAAATATAAAATAAAATCAGAATTTATACAATTGGTCTTGAAATAAATATAAGATAATTAAATAATTTGTATATTGAGTTCCATAAATTAGTTTAAACAGTAAAATCTATTAAGATACTGAGGATTTAAATGCGGAAAAGAAAATACTTTTAAAATACGTATTAATGGAAACAGGGGTTACAATTTTAGAAGTTTCATCATAACTCTCTCTGCCATGTATTGCTTGAAGTCGAAGTCAAAGGAGGTGGTGGTAGCAGCAGTGGCTTGTGCCAACGCAGCCAACACCTGATATTATGAGAGTTTTCTCTGGTAGTGGAAGGAAAGTGGGTTCCAACGACGTCGACAGTGGTGATGATGCATGTCTGGCTGGATCCTCGTTTCTTTGGAAGTTAAGAATTAGGAGTGAGCTATTGAATGAGCTGAAGAGCTTAGAGCCTGAGTCTTTTCGGATGCTGATGATAGCATAAGCTAATTTTGAAGTCTGGGGAGTACTCCCAGGATTTTCTAATTTTTGAGAGAACCTTGGGGCTTTCCCATTATTAGCTCTAATTTATTACAGAAGCCTTTTGTAGCCTTTTCCCCCCTATCTGGCTTTGAGTATAACATCCTCAAAAAATTTCCTTTGTAACTGTGAAAATTCTTGGTCATGAGACCTCATATTGCTTTCCAAACCCCTTGTACTTTCCTTTTTAATCATCCACTCCTTTCTAAAGTGAACACCAAACAGGAACAGTATCTCATTTCAAGGAACCACCAGGATTTAAGTATAGCTTCCTGGTAATGCCTAAGAAGACATCAATTATAGTAACCAAACTTCTCAATCATAAAACCATTATTCTTCCTGCTCTAAAGAATCTCTACAAACATCAAAAGAATGGATAATACAGCATTACATGGAATATACACACAAAGAACATGGTAGTAGAGTTACCATTAAGAAAGCAGATTACCCACAAAACAATTCAGAAACACTTTCAGGAATACTACATTAACAAACAAAACAGAATAAACAAAATTGAAGTTAGTTTTGTTAATTTCTTACATTCATAACAAAATAAACAGAATAAAGAAAATGTGAGCCTTGGATTGAAGTTAATTTCTTATATTCAGAACATTACTCCAATACTTCCATTCAAAACACTTTCCCATTCATACACAACATTTTTCACTACTGCATTTCCTCACTCACAAAAAACATTCATCCTGACTATACAACCAAAGGCTGAATGGATGAAAAAAAATTTAAAACTACATATCCCTCTTTCACTATGTATAGACACCAACAAAAGTGCCCTGTATGTACAAGGGAATACTCATTTTCTACAAAATATAACATACTTCAATTAAGATTATACAATTCTTCTTCTTTTCTTCTTCTTTTGCTGCTGCTTGTAAGCCTGGAGCCTGGAGCTGCTGCTGCATCATTCACCTCTTCTGTGTTCAAATAATTAAAATAAAATTGCATTAGGGGGGTTTGGCAAACAAGTTTTCATTCAAAAATTTTAAAGAATAAAAAATAGTAGGCTCAGAACTGGTTGTTTCTAACTAAGGCTACATTGGGGTGCCATGCCAACTAGTTAAAATAAATACATAATAAAGCATCAGTTCAAATCCAACTGTGCGCAACGGAAGTGAAGAAGTGGGTGGGTTTGATCCTCAGGGCAGGGAAATGACAAAAAAAAGTTCCCCATCAGTAAGTCAGTAAGTCATATGAGCAGAGATAACTCAGCAAAAAAACTCAGTGAACCGCAAACAGCTGACTAGAACTTAGTCAAAACAGCAGTGAATGATATGCATGATAGCTAAATGATATATCAGCTAAAACCAACACCAACACAAAATAGAACCAACAAAGTATATCAGCTAAAATAGCTTGATGACATGCATGATTACAACAACCTCAAAAGAATTTTCAGATCACAAGTTAATTCATCATTGCCTACACCAACACAAAAGAAAGATAGAAAGACCGATACCCATAAATCAAAATCAGATACTTCCCTGATCAATTTGTTGGTGTCCATCTTGTTAGAGTATCATCATCATCAATAATTTTGTTGATATGAAAACACTACCTGCCAAATTGAGTTTGAAGTTGAATTGAGTTTGAAAACATTATTTCAGGAAATTACTCTCTTAATAACATTAAAGAGTAAATTACTCTCTTAATAATAATTTTAGGAAAACATGTAACAAATAACAATAAAGAGTAAATTACCTGAAAGTCCATCTCTTCCAACTCAATCAGTTTAAGCACAAAATTATGAAAATCATTTTACTTGTCTTGTATAAATTTGTCATCACTGCCTACACAGTCCAGTAGAGAAAACTCGTGATTCAACAAATTCATGCATAAACAAAATCAGTCATATACTTTTCATCACTGCCTACTAACTTGGTATTATTTGTATAAACAAAATCATTTTACCAACTTTATTAATATCGCATAATGAATGCTGCTGACTGCTTCAATATGTAGGCTAAAAAATCTCTGAAGAAGCATAATGAATGCCTATTCAGGGAAGCAATAGTGTAATAAACCAGAAATTCAGTCCTACGAATCCAAAATAGAAAGCAGATCTCACAAACATCAAAGAAGATCATTACCAAAACCTGATACAAGTTCAAACCATCAGTTAAGTATCTAAAAACATGACATAGATCTCCAAAACCCTGCCACTGGTTGAAAAAGAGCTTCAAATCCTGCTCCTGTTTGAGAAAGACCTATTGACAGCCATCAGCACCATCAACTTCATAAATCATTATGCATCAAATTAAAGGATTAACTAATAGGAGCTTCAGCAGCTGAATCCATAATCAGCCTAACGAAAACAACACAGCAACAGCAGCCTTTAACAATCAATGATGAAGCATAATTGATTCTTAATTTTATAAATACCTTGTCGTGTAAATTGTATCCCGAGTAAATAGATAGTCATGCTGTACCTTTCTTTCTTACATTTAAGGAAAAGAGAGAAAATTTGTAGTTAACCTTTGCCCCTTCCAACATTGATTTTGTTATCAAGAGTTGGATTTCATACTTTAATTCCTAGCCATATGTTAATTAAAGACGATTTGGCATTTGAATCTAATTTAACTGGCTGAAAGGAGGGACAGACAACTACCTAGCAACATTCTGTCCAAAAAAAAAAAAGGCTAGCTAGCAACAACTTGGAGTTGTGCTGTCTACACCAGCCATAGATGAACTCGGCATTATGAATAAGGTCCTAGGACTATAAGAAAAAATCAATAAGGTCCAACGGCCACAACTCGGGGTAGATCAATTCTACCTATTTGTTTTTTCTTTCTCCAAAATAAAGCTACTTGATTATCAGAGAGCTAACCGGGAAGAGGATTTCAGCTCTCTTATATATATTTTCTCTGCCTACATCGATCCAGCTCAGGTTAAGAACAAGTTCAAGAAGGACAAGGACCAACACGAGTTGAAGAACTCATCACACTAGTTAGAGAAGAAATGTGACATCGCAAGTTTTTATTAAAAGGTCTTAATCGACTCAAAATTAATTAAATAAATGCAGGCTCTACTCAAGCTTATTCGGAGAGCTAAATTTTTCATCAACATAGTTGTCCTCAACACATGAACTGAAGTATTCGTAGGCTCAGAACACACTTCTATATATTCATTTTGCAAATCAAGCATTAAGAATGTGTCTAGGGCTGCATTATTATGCCGCGCCAACTAGTTGTAACTTATTAGCTTGTTAGGCAGTGCATATCATCATTGCCTAGACCAACACACACAAAACGGCCATGGGCCCTCTTCTGATATACCGAAAATAGCTGTGAATACCAAAATTCTACATGGGGTGATTCATTTTCCACTTCTTTGATGCAGATCTTAGAGATCCATCTAAAAAGACATCAAATTCAATAGATCTAAACATACCCATAACAACCCAACATCTCAAACACCGAAAAATTTCGAACCCAGATCTAGTTTCAACCCCAAAACAACAAACCCATCAAAGCAATAATCAAAACAAAGAAAACCCATATACGAAATGGAATCAAAATATGAGAACGGGAACATTACCATCGCTGAAGAGGGTTACAGTTGATAACAAACCATCGATGAGGAATCGAAACCCTAATCGGAAGCTGGGTTTGACGTCGAAGAGAGAGAGAGAGAGCGCCTCGCAACCCTAATTGCGATTTGGGTCTTCGATCGCAGAGAGAGAGAAAGAGACCACTGAGACCAGCGGATTTGGGGGCTAGGGTTTCTCGTCGAAGAGAGTGAGAGAATCCAAGAGAGTAGAAATCGAAGAAGGAGAATGGGGGTTTCGTCTCCGACGATTAGGGTATCATCGAAGAAGGAGAGCGCGGGAGTAAGAATAGGGGAGGGGGCTAGGGTTTCTTACGATCGAATAGAGAGAGCGGGAGCGATCGAAGAGCCAGCATGCCAAAAGATAAGGAGAGGGGGCCAAATGACCATTTTACCCTCTACAAAACAGAATGGAGACGGGATCCCATCTCAGCCATTCGATCTGAATCAAACTAGATCGGATGGCTGGAAGCTCCCGCTCAAGATAAGGAGCCCCGCTCACCATCTCATAATAGACTAACTCTCTCTCTCTATATATATATATAGGTAGACAGTAGAATAATGATGAATAAGAAAATAATATTTTTTTCTAAAAACATGATTTCAATAATTTACAGTCGTGATTTAGTAATTTCCAATTTGTTTGCTACTTATCCTCGTTATATATTTTGACAAACATATTTCTTGAACTGATCGTTTAACCTGCATGTTCCTTCTGGTCCTTCTGGATTTCCTTTTTTGTTTTTTTCCTTCTTAATACTTATCGTGTGCGTGCAGTGAACATGTTTTCCTTCCATAATGCTAGTCATTTGATGAATATCATTAGTTTCCTCAATGTACAACAACAACAACAACAACAACAACAAAAAAGCAATTTTCTCGGTTTGTAAGGCCCAAGCTATCATATATTTTCTCACAACACTACAAACGACAATCTAAACCCCGACATTTTTTTAATGTTTACCAACATTTATAAATGCCAGAATTGATCCCCCGGCGCTTCAAAAAGCGCCGCCGCAAACACCGCCCTTTTCCCGTCGGGGATGCGAAAAGGCTACCCCGGCGTTTGCAAATGCCGAGTATCCTAAATAGCCTATCCCGGCGTTTGGAAACACCATGATAGGCTAATTTTCATTTCAATTTTTTTTCCATTAAATATCCTATCCCGGCATTTAAAAATGCTGGAATATGTTTTTTTATTTTTTTTATTTTTTTATTTACGGATTGGGTTGTTGTTATTGTTGTTCATCAGTATATATGACCTAACAAAAATAGTACTCTATTAATTCGATTCAATTACCGCAATGCATCACCACTACGCAGAAATTTCCAATTTCCAAATAATGAAAGAAGGTAGCGCAAATTACTAATTACATATAAATTCAAATTTTAAATACAATAAAAAGATTTAAAAAACAATTTATTTCGACAATTCAGTATAATTCAGTCTACCAACAACTCCTCCACATGTTGAACTGCAACCTTCTGTCGCTCATTCATAGTTAACAGTTGGTCGCTCTTTAGCTGTAGACAAATTAAAAAAACATAGAACCATTAAAAATCATCAGCAAGTTCAAAGCTACAGTAAGAAGCAAAGTGAAACAGGGATCACTTAAACAATATTCACTCATAGCAGTATAAGTGAATGATTTCCAATCAGAACAGTGATAAACACTACTGGTGGCTATATTCCACATCAAAGTGTTCTGAGCGAAATGCCAGATTACTTAAAAGCACAATAATGCAGACACAAATGCAAATATACCAAATACACATACACACAAAGAACCAATAGAATCACTAGACAATTATACTGCATTGAAAATTTGGATTGTCTTGCAGCAATCAAACTGTAAAGTTCTAAACCTTACACTAGTTTGAAAGGCATGTTTGAATTCCTATATCAAATATGGTCTCATTCAACAAAATAATTTCTTGCCAAGCACTTATAGTGTAGTTGGCAAAGCTTCTCACAGTCAAGTAGTATTTAAGAAGGAACTATGAAGCATGGAGACTTCTATTTGGTAGCTTATCATGTTGGTGTCTTGTGTATAAATTGACTTACAATGTCCATTTTGTCTCTCGCAACAATGTTGGACAATGCCATCAACTTTTTTCTTTTATGCTTAGGTATCTCCAACAAGCTAACCTGCCAAAGAAGAAAAGGACAAGTATTATAATAGATCTGTGAGAAAACGCATGCAGTTCAATAACTTTAGCATTCAGATTAACTATTGTAAGATCTCTTTGGAAATAATGAAAAATAAACACTCACATGAGCCTAGGATAAGTAATATGGAACTGCTAAGAGCATCTGCTAAATATGCATATTATGCATATTTTGTCCAAAAAATCGCTGCAGTCGTCTGCTAAATATGCATATTATGCATAATCTGCTACAGTAGATTGCTATAAATGAGAGAGGATATGAGAATATGCATATTATACATTGTTGAAATATAGTAATTGTATATTCTGTTTCCTAATATAGGAAATAGATTTCCCAAATCTCTCATCTTCCAAATATTCTCTCAATCTCTTTTCTTTTTCTCCAAGAATGTAATCCTTATATATAGTTGTATACAGTAAAGAATAAAACACAACAAGAAGAATAAAAATTATTTTACCCAAAATTATTTTCTTCATGGTATCAGAGCCTAACCAGATCTAGGCCAATTGAAGAAGAAGAGGTGATCAGATCTGCCTCCTCGACATCCAAAGATCCCGTTGCTGATCCCGTCACCGATCATCATCCCGTTGCTGATCCCATCACCGATCATCATCCTCGTCGACTACAGTTCTCCAGATCCCGTTCACCTTCATCTTCTTCAATTCCTGTTCATCCTCTTCTCCGGCGTTCTTCCCCCCTCCGGCGACCTCCACTCCCGTCGCCACCATCTACCGGCGCCGCCAGCTCACCCCTGAACCACCAGGCCGAAACCCTCTTCTCCTCGACAGCCAAAGACCCTCCCCTTGCTCCTGTTCCCGATCGACGGCGCGCCACCTCCCGTCGCCGCGCCGATCCCCACGCCGCCCCTAGTGCGCCGTCAACGCGCCGCCCTCTGTCTCTCCGCGTTGCCAGTCAGCGCCGCCTCCCCCTTGCCACTGTTGCTGCTATCTCTCTCTCTCTCTCTTGCTGTTTATTGAGTAAGTTGTTTGCTGAGTTGCTGATTGATCAAATCAGATCCGAGGAAGAAGAAGATCCCGATCCTGATCCTCCTTGTCGTCCTCCCGAGATCCCGATCCCTGATTGGTGTTTGTTGGTGTTGGTGTTTGCTGTGTTACTGTTGGTGCTGTTTGTTGTGTTGCTAGTTGCTGTTGTTGGCCAAGTTGTGTCGATCAGATCCGTTGTTTTTCTTGTGCCGCTACCATGGGACAAACTGATAGAGCTGAGAAGAATATTGGACTCGCCTCTACATTAGTTACAGCTGCAGGTAATGACGGTAAGGTATTTAATATTTCTGCTTCTGTTATGAATAGTGCATGGATAATTGATTCGGGTGCTACCGACCATATGACTGTTGATTCTAGACAAGTTTAAAATTTTCAACCATCCACAAAATGAACTGTGTCCACTGCCAATGGTGATCCTTCCACTATTACTGGCGAGGGTACCAATACACCTCACAAACAACCTAACCTTAGATACTGCCCTAGTTGTACCATCCTTGAATTTCAACCTATTATCTGTTGCTCAAATAACCACTGCCTTACATTGTATTGTAGTTTTTTGGTCTTCACATTGTGTGTTTAAGGATATTCGGACTCGCAAGACGATTGGTTATGGGGTTAGACACGGGAAACTCTATTACCTAGATTTAGAATCTGAATGTTCGAGCAAATTGACTCAAGCTCTAAGTGTGGAAGGATCCGAAGATAAGAAGAAGAAATCAGATATTTGGCTATGGCATCGACGTCTAGGGCATGCTTCTTTTTGTTATTTGAAGAAATTATTTCCAAGTTTATTTTTGAAGTTGGATATATCTGCCTTTCGGTGTGATGTATGTGAACTCGCAAAAGGTCATCGTGTCTCTTTTCCTCCAAGTCCAAGTAGAAGCTCCCTTCCTTTTATGATTATTCATTCTGATGTTTGGGGTCCATCCAAAACCACTACATTTGGAGGAGCCAAATGGTTTGTGACCTTTATTGATGACTGTACCCGTATGACCTGAATTTGTTTGATGAAGTCAAAAAGTGAAGTTAGTGGTTTGTTTCAAAAATTTCACAAGCACGTTATGATTCAATATAAATCACAGATTCAAGTTCTTAGGAGTGATAATGGCGGAGAGTACCTGAGTTTAAATCTGCAACAATATTTGGTGGAACACGGAATTGTTCATCAGACTACATGCTCGTATACACCTCAACAGAATGGGGTTGCAGAAAGAAAAAATAGACACTTGCTCGAAGTGGTCCGTACTTCTCTCATCCATGGAAATATGCCACTCATTTATTGGGGAGAAGCCCTGGCTTCTGCTGCATACTTAATCAACCGAGTTCCCTCTAATATCCTAAACTTCCTCACACCATTCCAAACATTAACTGAAGCTGTGAATGCACCAAAAGTCGTCAACTTGCCACCTCGTGTGTTTGGGTGTGTTGCATTTGTTCATCTTCATCAACATGAACGCAATAAGTTAACTCCTCGAGCTGTCCGCTGTGTTTTCGTGGGATATGCACAGAATAAGAAAGGGTATCGGTGCTATCACCCACCAACTCAAAAGATGTTTGTGACTATGGATGTTGTATTCCATGAAGATGAGATGAATTTTTCCTCTGAGGTTGAACTTCAGGGGGAGTACCAAAGTGAAGTTCAAACTCTTGCCTATGATGAAGTGGTTACTATTCAAACTGAACAATCAGATATAAGGGGAGAAAATCAGGATGTAAGTAATGATGATCACTCAAATGAAGACTTGGTTGAGGAAGAAAATTTCCACGAAGATCTGCAGTCAATGCCGAACCTCCATGAAGATGAGCCATCTCCACCTCCAGCACCATCTGAACCATCTCCACCACCAGTACCATCAGATCTATCTCTACTCCCAGCAGAACCCCAAAACCAATCGTTATCGCTGTCCGAAGCTCCAAGAAGAGAACTTCCAAACCGTACTACTAGAGTTATCCCAAAACCCACTTACGAGCCTAATTCCACTAGTAAAGTCAAGTATCCCATGAGTCATTATGTGTCCACTCACCGATTGTCTGAATCAAATAAGTCATTTGTGAATCAATTATCTGCTGTATCTATTCCTAACAGTGTGCAGGAAGCCTTAGCCGATCCAAGGTGGAAAGCAGCTATGGATGAGGAGATGAAGTCCTTGAAGAAGAATGAGACTTGGGAGATAGTCGAGCTGCCAGCAGGGAAGAAGCCAGTAGGATGCAGATGGATTTATACAGTGAAATATAAATCGGATGGTTCGATAGAGCGGTACAAGGCAATGCTGGTTGCCAAAGGGTACACTCAAACTTATGGAATTGATTATGATGCAACATTTGTACCTGTGGCAAAGTTCAACACTATTCGAGTTCTATTGTCACTTGCTGCAAATCTTGACTGGCCGTTGGAGCAATTTGATGTGAAGAATGCATTTTTGCATGGGGAATTGACAGAAGAAGTCTATATGGATCTTCCACCAGGGTCGAACAGACCAGTCCAACACAGCAACAAAGTATGTCGTCTGAAGAAAGCATTGTATATACTGAAGCAGTCACCAAGAGCCTGGTTTGGGAGATTTACAAAATCAATAAGGACATTCGGATACGATCAGAGTAATTCTGATCATACTCTATTCCTAAAAAGGAAAGAAGGTAAAATTACTGCTTTTATTATTTATGTTGATGATATGATAGTAGCTGGAGATGATCCTGAGGAGATGAAGGCATTAAAGAACTACTTGTCACAAGAGTTCGAAATGAAAGATCTTGGTCCTTTGAGATACTTCCTTGGGATTGAAGTTTCTCGCTCAAGAAAGGGGATATTTCTTTCTCAAAGAAAATATGATCTGGATTTATTGAAGGAAACTGGAATGTCCGCTTGTCAACCGATTAGTACACCATTGGAAAAAGGACTGAAACTATGCAACGAAGCAGATCAAGTGCCTTGTGATAAGGAAAGATATCAGAGATTGGTTGGACGACTAATGTATCTTGCACATACACGGCCAGATTTGTCATATGCTTTAAGTGTGGTAAGTCAGTTTATGCATGCACCTCGGGAACAACATATGGACACGGTAATGAGAATTATGAGATACATTAAGTCAGCCCCAGGAAAAGGAGTCTTATTTGGGAAACATGGTCACTTGAAGGTTGAGACATATACTGATGCTGATTGGACAGGATCTACAATCGATAGGCGCTCCACTTCAGGATATTTCACCTTTGTTGGAGGAAATTTAGTTACATGGAGGAGCAAGAAGCAAAATATTGTTGCACGCTCTAGTGCAGAGGCTGAGTATCGCGGAGTAGCTTTAAGTATAACAGAAGCTTTATGGCTAAAACTCCTGTTGCAGGACTTAGGCTATGGTCCAAAGGAACCTATGAAGGTGTATTGCGACAGTCAAGCGGCGTGTGATATTGCGGCAAGTTCAGCATGATAGGACGAAACATGTAGAGGTGGACAGATTCTTCATCAAAGAAAAATTAGATGAGAAAGTTATTAAGATATTCAAAGTGAAGTCAGAAGATCAACTCGCAGATATCCTAACCAAGGCCGTTTCGACTCGGCTCTTCTTGAAATTTGTTGACAAGTTGGGTATGCTCGATATCTATGCACCAACTTGAGGGGGAGTGTTGAAATATAGTAATTGTATATTCTGTTTCCTAATATAGGAAATAGATTTCCCAAATCTCTCATCTTCCAAATCTTCTCTCAATCTTTTTTCTTTTTCTCCAAGAATGTAATCCTTATATATAGTTGTATACAGTAAAGAATAAAACACAACAAGAAGAATAAAAATTATTTTTCCCAAAATTATTTTCTTCATACATGACGCAACTTCATGTTGCGTTGCTCTAAAAAATATTATTTTTAAATCGTCGGACGCAACTTCAAGTTCTGTCGCTCCTAAAAAAATTAATTTTTTACAAATAAAAAAAACCCGGAAAATAACAACCCCCTCAGATGCAACTTCATGTTGCGTCCCTCCACTTCCTCATTTCTAGGATGCAACTTGATGTTGCATCCCTCCATTTTTTTTTTCTTTCTTTTTCCTCTTCCGACGCAATGTATCGATTAAAAAATAATTTATTTCCTCCGACGGAAGTTCGAGCTCCGTCTGATCTGAGTTTTTTATTATTTTAAATTAAATTGGTAAAAATAGCATTCGACAACTGCAGTACAATAGCAAAATGCTATATACATTTATCCATATATGCATAATTTACACATTGACACTGTGGATGCTCTAAGATGGTGATATCACACCAACAAGTGAAATTTAAGCAGCAATGAGAAAAGGAAATTTGATACTTTACAGGGAAATGTTGAGATGGTGATATCACACCAACATCAAGAATAATGATGGCAACTATTGCCCCATAAACACACCTTAAGATCTATTAATTCATAAACCAGAATATAAAAGTATTTTTAACATATGCACTGCCAATGAAATAAGTGGAATCATAAACTGTGTGTGACCTTTAAAATATTTGAGTTTGCACAATATCCATTAACATAAAAAAGATTCAAATTCAGCAGGAATATAGAATGTAGCTTTCTAAAACTACTTGTGTAAACAGGTGGATGGTGTAGTTTTCAAAGGGATGTGTGACAACTAGTTTCAGAGTTCAATACCTAGGGGAAGATTTGGTATTGGTATATGCACCTTATATGATATATAAATGAAGAGTAATGCTTTAGCCACTACCAATTTTACTACCATTTTTTTCACTACCTTAGGTGGCATACTCCTATTGGAGAGTTCCCCCATCTACTCTATCTTTCCCTACCTCTTCAAAAATTGGAGCGCGTAACATAGCCTATTGACATCTGCGTCCACTTAATCCCAGCAATAGCAAATATGCACACTTTTATTAACCATTTTCACAAAAACTAATTTTCTAATGATGTTACATAAAAACGGATAAAAACTACATATTCTTGGGTTAATTAAAGTTACTCAGCAGAATCACTATAACATCATTTGAGTGCTCCACATACACCAATTTCAGGCCTAATGTCCACTACTTGCTGAAGTCCACATGCAAATACAAAAAATTTAAATATGAAGTATTCCTGGTTACCTTCAGTTAGCCATGCTGCACTAGTAAGATAAATGCATCTTTCCAGAGCAAGATAGAGACAAGTAAAACTACACTTTCTTGAATGAAAAACTTACTTTGAAGAATCACTCACCAAACTGCCAAACTTTAGAAGAGTCCTCTACAGTTCATACTCAGTGGCGGAGGGAGGAAGTGAGTAGGGGGAACATTTGGGAACCCAAAAATTTTGTCCCCTAATATAGACCAAAATTTTTATTTGGCCCCCAGTTAAAAAAATTTGGGACCCCCAAGTCTAATCCACCTTTTATTAAAGGCTCAAAATAGTGGTATGAGCTTTGGGCTAAAAATTAACAGTGATACTTATTATTTGATCTATGTAATCATTGGATAAAATTTTGAATAAGAAACTAGTGTGTACACAAGTTACAAGTATATTTATTCATTTGAATCGTATCTCTTAGCCTCTAGTATTATAACAGTATAAATAGTGTACTATGATTATTGATTAGTATTAATCTTACCAAATTTAGAGTACAACTGTACAAGTGCGAAAAAATATATGATACTAAAAATATAAATTCGAATATTTACTTTGATTATAATTTTATTTTGATCCAATTACTTCAATTTTTCAAAACAAAAGTAAAGTAAGAGATTTTCGGGAACAATTATGTCGATATCGAGAGAGAAAAAAATTGGGATCCCCATTTTAATTTGTCTTGCTCCGCCACTGATACTAGAGATTTTACTAGCCATATTCTTTCGCATATGAGAGCTATTTTTGTCTCGCTTTTTTTCATTCTATTCGGCTCAGCTGGACCACCAGTTAATTAGTGAGAAATTGAAGCCTAACTAACAGTGAGAAGGTGAGAACTAAATTACTTTTAAGAGGTTCACCCGTTCTAGTAATCTTTAGTTGAATCCATGATTGTCAAAAAGATAGAAAGAAAAGGTTCCTATCAAAGTGGTTCTTGCCACCAAAATGTATCAGACTGTTGAATTATACTATGTAAACATCACTGTCTATTTGAGAAAGAAAAAAGTTATAGAGGATATATGTTCCTCAGACTTACAGTTAATTTTACCATGAAATTCAGTTGATGAAAGGGGAATTACATTTACTTATGAGTAAAATTTACATAGATGTGCTGAAGAAACAAAGTAATCTGAATCAGAAATGCTAAACTTTTGGAAATAACATGGATAATTAAGATAATGAAACACCTGAGCTTTGAATCGAGGAATCAAAGGTCAACTGTGGGGAGATGGCAGGGGAGAAGGATGGCGACGGCGATGTGGGTGGGTTGGGTTCGGAGCGAGAGAGAGAGGGAGAATAATGTTTTACCAACAAGACCCACTTTTTGAAAGTATTTACCAAGCTGACCCACTTTCAAAACTAATTACTAAAAAGACAACCTTATCGCAATACGAGATAACGAGTGTATGGTCATGTGTTTCTCAACATTTTGGAAAAAAATGGAGGAAAATACCAAGTTTAGATTCGCTATCAAGATAGCGAGTGGTTTTGTACCACACTTGCTAACTGAGATAGCGAAGGTATGATTTTGAATAAAAATACTAATTTTATACTCGCTATCTCAGTTAGTGAGTGTGTTTGTACCACACTCGCTAACTGAGATAACGAGTGTCGATTGAAATAAATAAAAATACCATTGGGTTTAGACTCACTATCTCAGTTAGCGAGTGTATTTGTACCGCACTCGCTAACTGGGATAGGAGAGTTTTTAAGGACTCGCTATCTCAGATCCCTCTCAATGCACTCTTTCCATTCTCTCTCTCGTCTTGCAAATCCGAACGAAACCCAAAACCCTAGCCCCCCAAAATCGTAATTTTTCTATCAAAATCCGTCCAAAATCTATTGAAATCCACTTCATCACTCTCAACTGTCTCTACTCCCACTTTGAAAACCCTAAACCCATCACCCAAGATCTCGAATTTGGTTGATTTCGTGAACGATAAAGAGGATTTTGGTGGAAGCAGGTGCATTCATCTCATCCTCATTATCTACCTCCTAAAGTAGTCATCTATCGTATGGTAAGTCTTCATAAGTTTGTAATTAACTTTTTGGTTAATTTTGTTTGTAGATTACTTTGAACGTAATTTTGAGAGCTCATGATTTGTCGGATGATTAGTTAAAAGAGAAAGTAAGTATTTATTGTCACGTCCCGTTTCCCAAAAAGAGAATATGGAATATACCAAGTTTGCAAGTGGTTTTGTACCACACTCGCTAACTGAGATAGCGAGTGTATGGTTTTGAAAAAAAATACCAACTTTATACTCGCTATCTCAGTTAGTGAGTGTGTTTGTACTACACTCGCTAACTGAGATAGCGAGTGTATGGTTTTGAAAAAAAAATGCCAAGTTTATACTCGCTATCTCAGTTAGTGAGTGTGGTACAAACACACACTAACTGAGATAGTGAGTCTAAACTTGATATTTTTCTCAAACTTTATCCAAAGTGTGAGAAACACATGACCATACACACACTATTAGATATCTCTAATAGCAATGAGGTTTTCACCAAACTCGCTATTTGAGATAGCGAGTGGATTATTTTGGTCATTAGTTTCGAAAGTGGATCAGTTTGGTAAATACTTTTAAAAGTGGGTCATTTTGATAAAAATTGACGGAGAATGGAAAAAAAATTAGGGAAAAGAATGGGGAAAGATAGATGGGGTTGGATTTTTTTATCCCCAACCCACCCCGACGTTAGCAAACGTTGGGGCATACTACACCTACATGGTGCACTTTAGAAAATGTCGGAGACAACTCGGCACAACTACCCAAACACCGTGGTAGTTTTGTAGGGAAAATTCCATTAATTTGCAGTGCAATTTTTGCCCAAGTTAGTTTAGGTATTCCCATACCCCTAATTCTACTATCAATATTAATCAAATCACTCTTTCTAACGGGACACTACTAGGTCTACGTATGACATGTCCAAACCACCTGACGCGATTCACTCTTAATTTATCTTGGATATGACCTACCTTTATCATATATTGTGTATTCTCATTTCTAATTCCATCCTTCCTGGTTTAATCACACATACATCTTAGCATCCTCATCTCCATTACACTCATTATTTGGACCTGTTATTTCTTTGTTACCTAACACTCTACTTCATACATCATTGTTGGTCTAACAACCGTCCTACAAAAAAAAAAAAAAAAAATCAACTTCAAAGGTATATGTTTGTCACACAAACACCACTAGCACTTCTCCGCTTAAGCTACCCTGCAGCTTGAATCCTTTGTATAACATCTTCATAAATCTCCCTATCTCATTATATAATCGAGCCTAGATATCGAAAACGGTCTCTCTTAGGTACCTCTTGACCATTAATCTTGACTGCTTCCTCATTAGTGTTCTGAATATGGCTAAAATTATAATCCACATACTTCGTTTTAGTTCTGCTTATTCTAAAGCCTCTATCTTAAAATGTTTCTCTCCACAATTCTAATTTTACATTGATTTCTGCTCTTGTCTCGTCCAATAAGACAATGTCATTGATAAAAAGCATATATCAAGACACCTCAGCTTGTATTTCTCGCATGAATTCATCCATCAGTAGAGCAAAAAGATGTAGGGACTTAAAACCGAGCCTTGGTGTAAACCTATTGTAATAGGAAATTCACTACTTTCTCATGTGGTTATTCTAATTATGGTCATTGCCCCTTCATAAATATATCTAATTACCTCAATATACTGAATAGTTACTCTTTTAATTTTAACACTCACCATATTATATCTTTAGGGACTTTATCATAAGTTTTTTCTAGATCTATAAACGCCATATGTAAATCTTTCTTATTCTCTCTATATTTTTTCATAAATCTCATCAGTACATAAATTGCTTCCATTGTTGAACTCCCATGCATAAATCCAAACAGATTCTCAGTACTATTGTTTCTAGTCTCGGTCTATGTTCGATCACTCTTTCTTAAAATTTCATCGTATGACTCATTAATTTAAAATCTGGGTAGTTGGAGCAACTATGTATATCTCTTTTATTTTTATATGTAGATACTAAAATACTCTTCTTCCATTCATCGACCATCTTCTTGGTCCACAAAATCTCATTAAACAATCTTGTTAGCCAACCTACCCCTACATTCCCAAGACACTTCCAAATTTCAATGCATAAACTATATGATCCTAAAGTTATTCCTATTTTCATCCTTCCTAGGGCATTTCGAACCTCTGAGTTCCTAATTCTACGGAAAAACATAAGTTTTCGCGTCTCTCTCGATTCTTCTCTATTTAGTTACCCACAACCTTTTCATTTAATAACTTCTCAAAGTAATTTTGTCATCTTTCTTTAATTTCCTCATCTTTTACTAAGATTCTTCAATCATAGCTCTTAATACACCTAATTATATCCAGATCTTTTGTTTTCCTATTCATTTGTTTAGCAAGCTTATAAATGTTATTCTATTCTTCTTTTGTTCCTAATTCAGTGTATAAACCATTGTAAGCATTTTCTTTTGCATCTCTTCTTGCTTTCTTAACTTCTTTTCTAACGGTCTTATATTTCTCCAAATCCTCCGCATTTCTACTCTTTTACCATATGTTGAATGTTGATCTTTTTTTCACAATATTTTGTACTTCTTCTTTCCATCACCATGTTCCATTAGTTGAAGCATTTTACATTTAAATTCTCCAAGTACCTCATTTGATATTTCTTTTATGCATGTAATTATTTTAGTCCACATCTTATTAGCCTCCTCTTTCCAATTCCATGTCACTCATTCATTAATTTATTGTTTGGATTGTGGCATCAAATGCACGTAGGAACTGAACACTTGAAGCTGGAGAAGAAGAGGAGAAGGTGAAGACAGCAAGAGAAGACAACTGTAAGTAGAAGAAGTACATCTAAAGAGTTGCGGTCAACCGAAAGGGTGTGCAGTCGACCGACCCAAGCTGCTGAGGAGTTCTTCGAGTGTACAGGGTTCAATAAAGAAGGGGACGGTCGACGGTGCAGTTGACCGATCATGCCTCGAGTTGGACTTGACATGTTGCGGTCAACCGATATTGATGTTTGATGCGGTTTGTTTTTGGTCGCAGTGTGGATGCACCAGGTGTGAGTTCGGACTCAATTTGTAATGAGGGAAGAATGCGGCACGGGACGACGAGCGGGAGGCTCTCTTCGGCGCTTGAGGATCGGCTCGGATCGCCTCGCCTCGAGTACCTGCAGACGGTCCTGAAACACCGGGGTTTATCCCGGCGGCGGACCCTCCGACGATCTAGTCAGTCTCTGTGAGAGAGTAGCAATAACTAGGGAAATTTGGGTGGCAAAAGATTGATTACCTGAAAAGGTGGGTGAGGGTCTAGTATTTATAGGGAATTCCAACCGGGTTTGGATTCGCTTGGGGGTCGGGTCTGAACCCGAAAGCCCATGGGCCTGACGTGGCAGAAGGCCCAGGGGGTTTAGGGCTGACGTGGCAGTACCAAGAGTGGTATAGGGCTGACGTGGCAAAGCCCTTGGTGGTATTTGGAGCTAACATGGCAGATCATGGGGCTCCTGTGTTCCTGGGAGAATCTGATGGCCTAGGTTGCGCCAGGTCGTCTTCATTCTTTACCAGGCTGGGCAGACGGCCTGTGGGGCTGTCGTGGATCGGAGGCCGAGGGCCATCGAGACTCGTCGGATACGAGGAGGCCAGGTTTGTGGGGGTGAACTTGAGGTTCGGCGCCGACCCTGTAGTGGTTCGAAGCCGAGCCAGATTGTTGTTTTCCCCATTTTTGAGTGAGAGCTGTACTGGGCCCTGGTTGGGCCCCAAGCCATTTTTACCCTACCACACAAGCCCCCCACTCCTGCGGGGGTGCAGGAGCTGGCTGTGGAGGAGTGTTTATGGCTGTAGAAATGGGATGGCGAATCGCTGGGCCTTCATGAGGGGGTTGCCCTGATGTTAGAGCGAGCCTCAAGCTGGCGAGGGTTTATGGGCCTGCAAGGGTGATGGCGAGCCGTTGAAACTTCCTGAGAAGATTACCCTGGTGCTAGACCGGACCTCGAGCTTTCGAGGGATTATGGGTTGGCAAGGGTGATGGCGAGCCGTTGAGTCTTTCGGAGAAGACTACCCTGATGCTAGACCGGTCCTCGAGCTGGCGAGGGTGATGGCGAGCCGTTGAGCCTTCCTGAGAAGACTACCCTGGTGCTAGACCGGACCTCGGGCTAGCGAGGGATTATGGGTCGGCAAGGGTGATGGCGAGCCGTTGAGTCTTCCGGAGAAGATTACCCTGGTGCTAGACCGAACCTCGAGCTTTCGAGGGATTATGGGTCGGCAAGGGTGATGGCGAGCCGTTGAGCCTTCCTGAGAAGACAACCCTGGTGCCAGACCGAACCTCGAGCTTTCGAGGGATTATGGGTCGGCAAGGGTGATGGCGAGCCATTGAGTCTTCCTGAGAAGATTACCCTGGTGCTAGACCGAACCTCGAGCTTTCGAGGGATTATGGGTCGGCAAGGGTGATGGCGAGCCGTTGAGCCTTCCTGAGAAGACAACCCTGGTGTAATACCCCGTATTTCTGAAATATATATATGGTTTGAAATATATAATAATAAATGAATTTGAGACTTGGTCCTATAGAATTGCTCTATAGGAGGGATTCATAAAGGATTTATTTGGATTTGAAATGATAATGGGATTCATTAGAATCCGGTATTGGAAGGTGTGGGGGGACCCACCGGTTGGGAGAACACTCAGAACAGCACATGAGTGCTGTTCTTGTTCTTGTGTGATGACGTGGCAACCTAGGGGATTATTTCCCTGGGGTGTGCACGGTTTGGAAAGGGGATTTGAGAAGGATTTAATCCCATATCGAATATTTCAAATGATAAAGTATTATATAAATAATAAATGCCAATGATCAAGAGTCACCAATTCGGTTAACCACCTTTTGAGAGGCAGCCTGTGGTGGGCAGTTGTATAAATTGTCTTATAAATTGTATAAATTGTCCGAGCCCGGGGCAGGGGCGTTACACCTGGTGCCAGATCGAACCTCGAGCTTTCGAGGGATTATGGGTCGACAAGGATGATGGCGAGCCGTTGAGTCTTCCTGAGAAGATTACCCTGGTGCTAGACCGAACCTCGAACTTTCGAGGGATTATGGGTCGGCAAGGGTGATGGCGAGCCGTTGAGCCTTCCTGAGAAGACAACCCTGGTGCTAGACCGAACCTCGAGCTTTCGAGGGATTATGGGTCGGCAAGGGTGATGGCGAGCTGTTGAGTCTTCCGGAGAAGATTACCCTGGTGCTAGACCGAACCTCGAGCTTTCGAGGGATTATGGGTCGGCAAGGGTGATGGCGAGCCGTTGAGCCTTCCTGAGAAGACAACCCTGGTGCCAGACCGAACCTCGAGCTTTCGAGGGATTATGGGTCGGCAAGGGTGATGGCGAGCCGTTGAGTCTTCCTGAGAAGATTACCCTGGTGCTAGACCGAACCTCGAGCTTTCGAGGGATTATGGGTCGGCAAGGGTGATGGCGAGCCGTGGTGCCTTAGAAGGTTTGAGCGGAGTGGCCCGCCGTCTTTGCGGAGCATTGAAGGCGCTTCGGGATCTGTGCGATGTTCCAATTTCCTAGGAGCATTAATGGTGCCGCCTAATAAATGCAGGTGGCGCATGGGCTTCCGTCGATTGGCTTTCCCAATGTCATAATGGCCGGTCTATGGGGGAGGCTATAAGTACCCCTCCCCCCACAGCGGGTTTGATCACAGCAAGGGTGGTCCATTGGCCATCAGAGGTTTCTGCTTCGGCGGATGTCTGTCTCTTGCAAAATTTTAGCCCTGGTAGTGTCGGAGAGGTGGTTGCTCTGCCGCCCGGATCTTCTCTTGGATCTGATGGCCTTGATACGGTAGCCAGATCTAGGGGAGATCAGGGCGAGAGGGGTAACGACCAAAATCCAGACCGGTAGATAAGGAGCCTCGGATTGGTGGTAGCTTTGCCGTCTGGATCCTTTTTCGGGTCAGACGACCCTGACACGGTTGTTTGGCCCAAGAGAGATCCAGACGGGAGGGGCATCAACCGTATTCCGGACCTGGGGCTGAAGAGCCTCGGACAGATGGGTCGTCTCCGATTGGAGGTGGGCCGATCTGTTTTCTGATAGGGCTCCAGGCGATGGTGGCTTCTGTCCCACCCTCGAACAGTTTGGGGTTTCGGCTGCCGAGGCTGTAAGCCCCGAGCTGCTCGCGGGTGAGAGGGGAGCCGACCGAGCCCTGGAACCCGGGGCGTCTGTCGAAGGACGGCACCTTAAATCTTAAGTAAAATGTTTTCTCCGCCGAACACTCCATCCGAACCGACCCTTGTGTGTGGTTGCCAGCCTGGCACTGGGTGACGTCAGCAGCGCACGTTTCGAGGACGTGGTGCGATTTTCCAGGCGGCAGTTACACGTCAATCGGTGAACAGTAATTGCGGAAATCGAGGAGTCGTTTTCATCCTCCATAAATATCCCCCCCTCTCCCCCTATCGCCCACTTCTTTCTCGCTTCTTTCTTTTTCAAAAAATCTTCCAACACTTCAGCTCTCGTCCCTACCGTTTGCTGCACCAGGCTCGTTCTTCCGAAGCGACCCCAGGTTAGTTGGTAAGTCTGTTTTAGTTTAGGCACAGATGGACAGGGCTCAGTCTGGCTCGTCAGCATCAGCATCTGGGGGGGGGGAAGTGAAACCCGCCTCCAAATCGACTTCGTGGGAGGAGCCCGTACTAGAGGGGGAATCTGTACATAATGTGGAGCCTTCCGATTCGATTTCGTAGGAGGAGCCGGTTGGCGAGGAGGTGCCAGTGTATAATGTGAAGCCGTTGCGATCTCGGAAGCCTTTTGTGGTGGAGAGCAGCGAATCTGAGGAGGGGGGCGGTAGTTCAGGCGAAGTCCAGATTCTAGAGTTGGCTTCCGAAGAGGAGGGTGGCCCCGAAGGGGGTGAAGCCGAAGGGGCTCAGATAGGAGGTCAGGGTGTGGGCTCGAGTTCCATGCCGACCGGTCTGGGGCGATTATCTACCCCCTCGCCGGAACGAGCCAAGAAGAAGAGGGTTCCGAAGAAGAAGGGGTCGAGGACCGGTGGCTCGAGCCAGGCGCCTGTTTATCGTAACTTGATGACAGGGTTGCCCGTACAACCTAAGCCGTTCCGTCGGTACCCCGACGATCTTTCTGATAAGGAGCTGTTTGGGGTCCAGCCGTCGTCGCCGAGTCGGAAGAGGGTGAAGATGGACACACTTCCGACCGTTCTGGAGGCAGGTGACTTGGAGGCTTTGCAGCTGGCATACCACATAGGGTCCAGCTACGAGCTCATGTTGCCGAGCTCTACCCTTCGACCGACCGATCCCCTGCCTGATTGGTATTGCGTCTTCCCCGTGGACGCCTTCATCTCCGGACTGAGGCTGCCAGTCCACCCGTTTGTTCGCGAGGTGCTGAACTGGGCGTCCTTGGCGCCGATGCAGTACGGGCCGAACTCCTGGAAGCAGATCGTCTGCTTCGTGCTGATGTGCGAGGAGCAGAAGGTACCCCTACGGCTGAATGTGTTCCGAGTGATGTTGATGATCAGCTCGGCGGCTGAGGGTTTCTACTACATTTCGCCCCGGAGTAAGGGGAAGGTCGTCCACAGTCACCCGGACTCCATCAAGGATTGGAAGAAAAAATATCTGGTGATCCGGAGTGAGGAGCCCTGGGACATTCCCACTCGATGGAACCACTCCAAGCCGAGCTACAAAACGCCGAGGCCGAGGGACCTGACGGCCGAGGAGCGGGGGTTTGTTGAGCGCCTCCGTCTGTCGCATAGTATTAATTGGACGAAGGTGACGGAGGGTCATCTGGCGAGCGTCGGACTGAGCCCGGCCGTTCTGTGTATGTAGTTGTTTCTTTTCTCTCGGTCTTTTAGTACTTTCTTGCTCATTGTTCTTAATGGATTTTCTTGCAGATATGAATCCCGAATCAATCAAGGCAAAGAGGCTCGCCATGAAGAAGGAGAAGGCCGAGAAGAAGGGGGAGGCGATGAAGACGAGGGGGTCGTCCCAGGTGGTCTCCGAGGCCCCTGTTCAGCCGAGGGCCAAAAGGACTCGCTCGGAGACGGTCAAGGACGTGGCTGTTCAGGGCGGCCCGGACCAGGACCAGGGCCCGGAAGTTGGTCGATCCACGAGGGAGACTGCCTGACCCGAGGGCGGCAGGCCTCGAGGTGGCGAGTAAGCTGGCGACCCCCCGGGATCGTTCGGAGATGAAGGTCGAGACCCTGGAGGAGGCGTATACTCGCCTTGCACAGGCCAATGTGCTGGTAAGTCTGCCGACCCCTCTTGCCTTGTAATTACGTTGTAGAGGAGGCTTCCTTTGTTGTGCTCGGTGACTGCAGGCAACCGTGCAGGGGGCCCACGTGAGGGGCCTCTATGAGGCAGCCTTGAAGCGGGAGCGCGACCGGGCTGACAAGGCCGTGCAGGAGACGAAGGAGATGAAGATAGAGCTCGAAGGCTCTCATAAGAGGGAGCAGGAGATGAAGACAGCTTTCGACAAGGAGAAGGAGGAATGGGCGAAGAAGATGGCGGATCAGAAGAAGAAGTTCCCCAAGGAGAGGGAAGAGCTGACGGAGACGGGTCAGCTCCTGGTGATCAAGGCTCAAGACGAGTGTTATGCGAAGGCCCTCAGCCACGTGAGGCACTTCTACCCGACCCTCGACCTCTCCAACTTCGATTAGGACATGGAGATCGAGGGGACACCGAAGACCCCCAATGAAGAAGGGCCCGTTGATGACCCGGCTGCCGACCTCCCTGTGAAACCGGCCGATGTTGAGGTGGGAAAACAAGTTGTATAGTTTTGTCTTTCTTTTTTCCTCTCTCGATTGTATTTGCCTTCCGCAGACTGGCCACCGCATTTTTTGTACGAAGTACTTTCATTTATAAAAAAGGATTTTTGACTGGCCAAGTATTTTGACCTCGGATATGTCCGAACCTCCTTGCTTATGTGTTTTGAGTTGGCTGGTTCTCTTGTAGGTTGCGGTTCCCCTTCCCGAGGTGGACCCCCGTCGTTCCGACGTGGCGTGGCTCCGGAGCAAAGTTGAGGCCCTGGAGGCCACGTTGGTTCGCTACTGAAAGAGGGCTCGTAACACTGATGCGGCCTTTAACTATTATCGGAACAAGTCTGAAGCCTTAAGTGAGGAGGCGAGCCGGCTGAGGAGGGCGATGGTGGATCGGGAACTCGGCGGTGTCGGTCTTGGACATGCCATGTCGAGTGCCTCGGTGCAGAGGCCCTCTTCTGAGAGGTTACTTCGCGATGTCATTGTGGAGAAGGAGATGGAGATACACCGTTACAAGAAGATGCTGGGTGTCTCGACATCTTCCTCAGTGGGTCGACGAGCGGAGGGGGTTCCCTCTGCGCTGCTGCTGTTGGAGCGTATGCGACCAGTTGATGCCCAGAGCTCCGTGGCTGGTGTGTCGACCGTGGCTGAGCCTAAGGACCATCATGACGAGGAGAGGGCTCCTAGTCGCTCGGTCGGAGTGGTCCCGCCCTTCGTCGGACCCGAGGGGCCCTAAGATGGCGGCTTCCTCCAGTTTGAGATGAGTGGAGTGGTCCTGTAACGGTCTTTGTTTGTTTTCTCAAAACCAAATAAAAGAGTATGAATAAAGAATTCTTTTCCTTCTTTGATCTGGCTAGTAGTGTAGTGAATGATGGCGGAGGCGAGGTTCAGCTCCGTCGATCCGTGAGGGATCGACGCGGGGCATGAGGAAGAGTCCCTGGTCTGAAGCCGGGTCGGACCCACCGAGACGTTGGGGACGATGCCGGAGTGAGAACTCGGGTGCCGATCCCATGGTCCGGTGTTAGGCCGGAGCTGCCGAGGCATTTGGAGTTTGACAAAAAGGGATTTCTTTCATACAAGATAGGGAGGGTCGCTGAAGCGGCCCTTTACACATGAAAGCTTACAAAAGATTTTATTTACATTAGCCAAGCTAAGAACCTATGTTCGCTCTTCCAGGAACTTCATTAGGTGCTCGGCGTTCCAGGGTCGGCTGATGAGCCGGCCGTCCATGTCTGCCAGTCGGTATGTACCAGGATGTACAGCCTCGACTACACGGTATGGGCCTTCCCAGTTGGGAGCCAATTTCCTCTTCTTGGTTGGATCAGAGACGGATAGTTTTCGTAACACGAGGTCCCCCGCCTTGATGTTTGTGGGGTGGACCTTCTAGTTGTAAAACTTCTCGATCCGTTGTTGGTAGATGCTTCTTCGGATTGAGGATTTCTCTCTGACTTCGGCGACGAGGTCCAGGTTGGCCCTCAAGCCGGATGAATTGTCAGCTTCGTCGAAGGCCATGATACGGGGAGAAGGCAGGCCGACCTCAACGGGGATGACTGCCTCCGTCCCGTAGGTCAAGGTGAACGGCGTCTCTCCCATGGGGATCCTCTTGGTGGTTCGGTGTGCCCATAGCACGCTAGGCAGTTCCTCGACCCACAGCCCTTTGGGGGAACTGTCGAGGCGCTTTTTGAGGCCGTCGAGGATTTGCCTGTTCGCGTTCTCTGCCTGGCCGTTGGACTGAGGGTGGCAAATAGCGGAGAAACGCTGCTGGATGCCGATGTCCGCGCAGAAGGTTTGGAAGTTCTGACCTTGGAATTGGGTTCCGTTGTCTGTGACGAGGACCCGAGGGATTCCGAACCGGCAAATGATGTTCTTCCAAAAGAATTGTTGTACTTGGCGCTCGGTGATGCTGGACAGAGGTTTGGCTTCGACCCACTTGGTGAAGTAGTCGATGGCGACTATCAAGAATTTTTTTTGCCCTACCGCTACAGGGAAGGGGACCACAAGGTCCATGCCCCACATGGCGAATGGGGTAGGACTAGCCAGGGACCGGAGATTGGCTTGAGGAAGTTTCTTGATAGGGGAGAACCTTTGGCACGGGCCGCATCTCTTGACTAGGTCTTGCGAGTCTTGGAGCATGGTCGGCCAATAGTACCCCTGATTCAGGGCCTTCCGAGCGAGCATCCTGCTCCCCATGTGGCATCTGCCGATCCCCTCATGAAGATCTTTCAGCGCGTAGCTGGCCTCGTCGCTGGTGAGACAGCGGAGGTACGGCTTGCCGTCGGCCAAGGTGTATGAGCGTTTGAAGAGGATGTCATCAATCATGACGAACCTTTCAGCTCGGACCCTGACTCGTCTGGCTTCGGCTCGGTCTTCTGGAAGCTCGGCATTGATTAAGAATTTCCGGATGGGAGTGGTCCAGTCGTCTAGACTGACACCGTCTTGGACACACATTGCCTCCTGGTCTTGATCGCTGATACTTGGCTTTAGGAGGATTTCTATGAGTACCGTTTGGTCGAGACCCTCGAAGGAGGAAGAGGCGAGTTTTGACAGCGCGTCTGCTTGAGCGTTCTGCTCCCTAGGGACTCGAATGACTGCGAAGTGGCAGAAGGATGCTAGGAGACGTCGGACTACTGTCAGATACCTCACCATGCGTTCATCGTGGGCTTCATATTCTCTGGTGATCTGATTGACCACGAGCTGAGAATCGCTGAAGGCCCGGATTTGCTTGGCTCCGGCTCGATGTGCTAGGGTCAATCCGGCGATCATGGCCTCGTATTCCGCCTCGTTGTTAGAGACCGGAAAGTTGAGGCGGAGGGAGTATTGAAGTAAGAATTGGTCGGGGCCGCGAAGGATGATGCCAGCCCCACTCCCCGTTTCGCTTGATGATCCATCGACAAAGACCTCCCAGGTCGGATCCGAGGCCTCGGTGCAGGGCTGCTCGGAGACGGTGCACTTAGTGATGAACTCGGCGAGGGCCTGTCCTTTGATGGCCGTCCTCGGCTGGTAGCTGATGTCGAACTGACTCAGCTCAATCGACCACTTGACTAAGCGGCCGGAGTTTTCAGGCTTGTGAAGGACAGCCTTCAGTGGCTGGTCGGTCAATACTTGGACGGAGTGAGCCTGGAAGTAAGGACGAAGCTTCCGGGCTGCCATGACCAAGGCATAGACCACCTTCTCTATCTTTGCATACCTCGTCTCGGTGGGGAGCAGAACTTTGCTCACATAGTACAATGGCCTCTGGACCCCATCTTCCTCTCTGACGAGGACGGCGCTGAGGGCGCTATCCGAGGCGGATAGGTAGAGCCATAGTGGTTCGCCTGGCTCGGGCTTGCTGAGGAGAGGGGGGTTGGCTAGGTACTGCTTCAGCTGTTCGAAGGCCTCTTGTTGATGGGTACCCCACTCGAAGCCCCCCTTTCCGCGTAGAGCCTTAAAGAAGGGGAGAGACTTCTCCCCTGACTTGGAGAGAAAACGGCCGATTGCAGCCAACCGGCCCGTGAGCCTCTGAACCTCTTTGACATTCCGGGGTGGGGCCATGTCAATAATGGCTTAGATTTTCTCGGGGTTCGCCTCGATGCCGCGCTGGCTTACGATGAACCCCAGGAACTTCCCAGTGGATACGCCAAAGGCGCATTTAGCCGGGTTGAGCCTCATATTGTGATGTCGGAGGACTCCGAAGGCTTCCTCGAGGTCGGCGACGTGGTTCGGCCCGGCCCGGCTCTTGACGAGCATGTCGTCGACATAGACTTCCACGTTGCGGCCGATCAGGTCTTTGAAGATTCTGTTGACGAGCCGTTGGTATGTGGCTCCGGCGTTTTTTAGCCCGAAGGGCATAACGCGGTAGCAGAAGAGACCCTGGTCGGTGACGAACGAGGTCTTGGAGATATCCGGTGGAAACATCCGGATCTGATTGTACCCTGAGAATGCATCCATGAAGGACAGTAGCTCATGCCCCGAGGTTGCGTCGATCAAGGCGTCGATGCGGGGGAGGGGGAAAGGATCTTTTGGACATGCTTTATTTAAATCCGTGAAGTCGATACAAATCCGCCAGCCCCCGGTTGCCTTCTTCACCATGACGACATTAGCCAACCACTCGGGGTAGCTGACTTCCTGAATAAATCGAGCCGACAAGAGCTTGTCGACCTCTGCCTTCACAATTTGCTGCCTCTCCGGTGCGACTTTGCGCCTCTTTTGGACGACCGGCTTAGAGTCTGGGATGACGCTCAGCCGATGCATAATCAAGTCTTCGGAGATCCCGAGCATGTCGGAGGGCTTCCAGGCGAAGAGATCAACGTTGCGGCGGATGCAGGCGATCATGCCCGGCTTCAAGTCCTCGGGGAGCGAGCGGCTCACCCGGAACCACTTTGATTCATCCTCGGCGTCGAACGGGACCTCCTCCAGCTCGTCGACAGGCTCTGGGGCGGGACAGTCCCTCTCGGGTTCGAGCTCAACGGCGTCAAGGGGGAACACACCTCCTCCGACGGCGGTCATGTAGCATGATCGTGCTGTTTCCTGGCTACCTCGGACTATGCCGACCCCTTGCGGGGTGGGAAATTTAAGCTTCAGATGGTATGCCGAAGGTACCGCTTGAAGGGAGCATAGTCCGGGTCGGCCGAGTATGGCGTTGTAAGCTGCTTTGACGTTTACCACCATGAAGTCCATGGACTCGGTCCTCTTGACAGGAGCCGATCCCGCGGTGACGTCGAGAGTAACAATCCCTTCTATTACGACAGGGACGCCAGAAAACCCATGCAAGGTGTACCCGGCTGGCTTGAGTTTGCCTCTGGGTAGTTTGAGATTCTCTAAGGCCTCAAGGAAGAGAATATTTACCGAGCTGCCATTGTCGACGAGAATTCGTCGAACTTCACAATTAGCCATGTGGAGGCTAATGACGAGGGCATCGCAATGAGGGAGGCGAACGCCTTCGAGGTCTTCTCCGGAGAGGGAGACAGGCACCGGTTGCAACTTGGGCGAGGGGTTGTCTTGGACGGCATTCACCTCTCGGATGAAGGCTTTTCGGGAAGTATTTGATTCTCCCCCTATTGGCCCCCCGTGGACACAGTGCAAGATGAATGGCGTATCCGCGGCTCCCTCGGGTTCGGGATCCCGACCCTGGATGCGGTTCGGAGTAGGGTTCGGAGGCGAAGGCCTCCGGTTCCTAGCATCTCGCCGATCCCGTGGGCCTTCTCTGGCGAATTCTCGGAGGTACCCTCGTGAGATGAGGTCCTCAATTTCGTCTTTCAGGGCCCGACATTGGTCGGTTTCGTGCCCGTGATCTCTGTGGAAACGGCAGTAGAAGCGCTGGTCTCACTTCTTGTTGTTGTTTGATCGGGGAGGTAGTCGGACAATGCCTTTGTCTTCGATTTCTAAGAGGATGGCGGACACGTTGTGTGTCAAGGGAGTGTACCTTTCGAAGCGAGGGACCGGAGGTGCCCTCTTCGCGCCGACCCCTTCCTTTACTATTTTCTTGGTAGGTTCGGCATCATCGACCCTACGCTTGCCCTTCCCCACGACTTCTTTGCTGCTCTCTGGGTTCAGAGCTTCCTCAGCTCGTATATACTTCTCGACCCGATTGAGAAGGTCAGGGAAGTCCAGAGGTGGCCTCTTTGCCAAGGAGACCTTTTGCTGGTTGTGGCGGACATTGTGCCGGAAAGCTGCCGAGGCGACCCCTGCGTCGAGGGCAGAGACGGATCTGGCCTCGGTTGTGAACCTCTTGACGAAGTTACGGAGCGACTCCCCCTCCCTCTGACTGAGGTCGAGCAGGGAAGCGCTCGTCCTTTCGCTCTTCCGGCTTGTGATGAAGTGGGCCAGGAAGCTGGCTTCCAGCTGGTCGAACGAGAAGATCGAGCCAGGGGTGAGTTTGGAGAACCAATCCCTGGCCGGACCCCGGAGGGTGGCCGGGAAGGCTCGGCACAGCAGGGGATCCGAAGCGCTGTGAATCATCATGAGGGTTTTGAAGCCCTCCATGTGATCAGCTGGATCACCCTCGCCGTTGTAAGTCTCGAACTGCGGAGGCCGGAAGTTCCGGGGGATCTCCGCTTCTATGATGTTGACGGAAAATGGAGGTCGAGAAGGCCTCCGTCCTTGGACTAGGTTGGGATTCCTGTCGCCGATGCGCTCGATTCGATTCTCCATCTCTAGGAGGCATCGGAGTACCTCGTCTGCGCGCTCCGGCGGGGGAGTCGGCGCACGAGTGTGGCTTCTCCCCTCGCTCATTTGAGGGGTTCAGCCGTAGGTCGCAGACCTCGGCGCTCCGTGGAGGGCCTCCAAGATTTCCTCTCTGAAGCTTCTGAACTCGTCCCTGGTGACCCCGCCGTGGTCGGAAGGGTCGGGTCGAGGCGTAGGAATTCGGCCGATGCGGCTGAGTGCCGACGGCCTTTCCCCTTGTGCGGGCCTGGAGTGGTTCGAGACCGAGTTGGAAGCGGTCCCTCCCCTAGCCTGGCTAGCCCTTCTGTTCACAATGACCCGACGAAGGTCGGGTTCGGCGACGTGCGAAGCGCTTTGCTGGGGTCCGGGGTTTCCACCCGAATTATTGGATGCTTGCCCTCCGTCGAGGGCCCCCTCGGGAGGAGGCCCATCTTGTCGGGCGGAACGGGCTGATCTTCGGGCTCGGGGAGCCATGGAAGATTAGGTCGAGGGAGAGCATCGGTGGCGAGGCTCGGACTCACGTCCGTACCGGATGAAGTTCCCACAGACGGCACCAACCTGATGCGGTTTGTTTTTGGTCGCAGTGTGGATGCACCAAGTGTGAGTTCGGACTCAATTTGTAATGAGGGAAGAATGCGACACGGGACGACGAGCGGGAGGCTCGCTTCGGCGCTTGAGGATCGGCTCGGATCGCCTCGCCTCGAGTACCTGCAGACGGTCCTGAAACACCGGGGTTTATCCCGGCGGCGGACCCTCCGACGATCTAGTCAGTCTCTGTGAGAGAGTAGCAATAACTAGGAAAATTTGGGTGGCAAAAGATTGATTACCTGAAAAGGTGGGTGAGGGTCTAGTATTTATAGGGAATTCCAACCGGGTTTGGATCCGCTTGGTGGCCGGGTCTGAACCCGAAAGCCCATGGGCCTGACGTGGCAGAAGGCCCAGGGGGTTTAGGGCTGACGTGGCAGTACCAAGAGTGGTATAGGGCTGACGTGGCAAAGCCCTTGGTGGTATTTGGAGCTGACATGGCAGATCATGGGGCTCCTGTGTTCCTGGGAGAATCTGGTGGCCTAGGTTGCGCCAGGTCGTCTTCATTCTTTACCAGGCTGGGCAGACGGCCCGTGGGGCTGTCGTGGATCGGAGGCCGAGGGCCATCGAGACTCGTCGGATACGAGGAGGCCAGGTTTGTGGGGGTGAACTTGAGGTTCGGCGCCGACCCTGTAGTGGTTCGAAGCCGAGTCAGATTGTTGTTTTCCCCATTTTTGAGTGAGAGCTGTACTGGGCCCTGGTTGGGCCCCAAGCCATTTTTACCCTACCACAATGTTGTGTGTTATTTGGGCTTTCGGGTTTTGAGTCCAATAAGCTGTATTTATGTTAATCTTTTTTGGTTTACTTGGGGGCTATATATATAGAAGTAGATGTGAACTCTATGGTTATCAAGTGTGATCGAGGTGAACCGTTATCATTGTTCAACTTCAAGAGGGAATTGTGCTGATTGTTTCAAAGGTGAGAGAGAGAATGAGAGTTGTAATCTCTTTGTAATCCTAATATTTCTTGAAAAATAAGAAGTACTGGTTATTTCTACATATCTTACATATATCGTGGTGACTTATTCTTGGTTCATCTAGTTCTTGGAAAGTTTCTATTACATGTGGTGTGTGAGTTCCGCTATTAGCAATACGAGTTTTGGTAGATTCTACAATAAGTGGTATCAGAGCACTGGGTTCGGGATGGCCAATAGCAAGTCAAAGATCGAGAGATTCGATGGGAATGACTTCGTAATGTGAAAGATTGAGATGATAGCGTATCTTTGTCAGAAAGATCTAGATGGTCCGTTGTTTAATGAGAAGCAGGAAGGTGGAGACAAGGATGCAAAGGTCTCGGCAAAGTGGAACATTTGGATCAAAAGGCGCTAAGGCAGATTCAGTTGGGACTGAGTAGAAATACGTTATTTCTTATCTTGAAGGCAAAGACCACAAAGGAGACTATGGAGATTTTCATGGATATGTATGAGAAACCGTCAGCATCTAATCAAATTCTTCACTTGAAGAAATTGGTTAATATGAAGTTGAGGGAATGTGGTTCAGTAGCAGAACATATGTTACTGTTTGGTTTACAATCATATGAAAGGCACATGTTTGAAATTTCCAGAGAGGGAACAGTCATTGTTACTTCTATCAATTTTGTCTGATAGTTATTTTATGGTGGAACAGTCTATTATAGACACTGACAGATTCAACGACTCTACAGGATGTGGTGAGTAACATTCAAAACGAAGAGGTGAGAAAGGTGAGAAATAGGGGATTTCCATTATCATTTTGTAGAGATTTCGCAATTTTAATTGAAAAGAGACGTGGGAGATCTAAAAGCAGCCGAAGAAGAAATGATCATAGTAGTTCATCTGAGAGTGGGTCTGAACAGCAATGGCGGATATGGACCCGAGTCTGAGTGTTGGTATTGTCACAAGAAGGATCACATGATGCGCAGTTGTAAGCTCGATATGAAGAGGAAGCAGGAGAAACCGAAGGAAGTCAAATCAAAGGAAGTCAATGTGGTGTCCAATAGAATTGAAGAGTTATGTTTATCAGCTAGGGATAAGTTGGGCACACGAGATTGGTGCATTAATTCGAGAGATTCTTTTCTTTACACTCCAAGGATAAAGGTGCTTAATGAGTACAAGGAGGGTTCTTTTGGAGATGTGATCGTGGTAAATAGTCACCGGTGTCCTGTACGAGGGGTTAGTACTGTTCGCGTTAAAGCCAATGATGATTAGAGTATTTCCTTGCGGGAGACAATGCATGTTCCAAAGTTGAAGGAAAATCTTATCTCGATTGGAAGGCTAGACAAAGAGGGTATGTCTACTATATTTGGTAGTGGGGAATAGCGTATAGCTATGGATTCAAGGGTGACTGCAAAAGGAAAGCATGAGGAAACGTGGTATTTGCTTAGAACATGAGGGGCTCTTCTCATGTAGTTGAGTCTCAGCCGGAATCGAGCAGTAGGTTGTGTGTGGTACAATCGAGTTCTTGCAATTGTGGATGAGAGGTTACTAATTCAGTGGGAGCTGCTGGCCATGGAAGTGATTATAGAGAGCAAAACGTTGCTGCGGTAAGGGTACTTTGCAATATGGCAGACGAAGCTTCATATCTCTCTTGTGAGACAGAGAGCACCGGTATCGATATGCGGGGTGATATCAATGAGGGTGTAACTTCTATTTCCCGTATCTATATTTTTTTCCTACTGTATTTTCATTTGCTGGTATTCTTGTATTCAATTTGAGGTCCTACACTTTTGTTCCAGTTCGAATAAAATCTCTTCTTTTGCTTCAACTCAATTTTGGTGCCAATATCTAATTCAATTGTATTGTTCGTCCTACCATTTTTGTGTCGTTCTTCGTGTAGAAATGGACTATTTATTCCATCTATCTCTTTTCCCCCATTTTTAATGAATTTTGACCAATTCTCTAGTTAAATCCCACTCAAACCTGCTACTCAAATACCCATTAACCCAAACCCTAACTATTTAACCCGTAACCCTAACCCTAACCCTAGATTACTGTTAAAACCCTAATCCCTATAGCCGCCTAACCCCCCCTCATCCCCTACCTTTGATTCTCCCGTTCCCCGTCCCCTTCTCCCTTCGACCAACGCCAAACCCAATCCCCATCACCTCCGATCACCATCGCCTCCCTTTCCTCTCCACCTCCTCGCCCTCGTCCACCTCATCGCCATTCCATTGTCTTCCTCGACGAACCCAACTTCCGAAACCCATCGCCTTCTCCACCTCTGCCATTACCCATTAGCTTCACCCCCCCCAAAACTCCATTTCTCCGACCCTTCGACCCCACTGCCATCATCTCACCACCACCGCATCGTCTCACTCCCCTCGTCGCCTCGCCCAAGCCAGCACCCCGTAGCTTTCCCCATTCTCCATCGCTTCCCTATTTTTCGAACCCAAAACAGAGCTCGACGTCACCGCCGCCTGCTGCCACTCATCGTCTTTACCGAGGCCATCATTGTCCTCCGCAGCCACTGCGGTGACATCCTAGGTCGCCACCAATCTCCTGCTCTCTCTTTCGCTCGCTGCCGAGTTGAGGAAGAAGAAGAATCACGAGTGGTGGTTGGGGCTGTTTGGTGTTGTGTGCATAGCAGATCCGAAGTGGTGTCCCATGTTTTGCCCCCGATCCGGTGTGTGGAAGAGGTTTTATTGGTTGAATCCGGTGTTTCGTGTTCGGCCGCAGCGAATCCGGGTTGGTGTTTGCTGTTCTGGGCAGATCTGGTGTGGGGATTCACTGTTTGCTGGTTGATTCTTTGCGCGTGCTTTATGCGTGCTTTTGGGAGATTTCACCTGGGGTTTTTGATTCCGTCTTTCCTCAAATTATCGGATCTAATCGTCGTCCTAAAGGTAAGTATTCATCTTCTACAAATTATTATTCTAGTACAAGTGTTAATTTGAAAATACCACAAATTGGTTGTAGTTGTGACTCATTCTTGACATATCACTTGTTGATCTTGAATATTTTACCATCGATCTCTAAATCTTAAGAGTCACAACACCTTCGTTGATATAGTTACAATTATTTGGACTCATTTTATCTCCTAGGCACATGAACATATGAAATTAAGAAACCCTAGATTTGTAAATGTGTGTTGTATCTTGTATGTGATGATCTTGCACCCATTTGAGTTGATAAATAAATGTTTCTTGCTGTTTTGATAACCACTACCCCGTATCTGTATCACACATTAATCTAGATGCCTAACAACCAATTATCAAGCAACTTATATATGAAAGACGTTCACACTTGTTGCTGTCCTGAACTTTACTTGCTGTTTCGACTCCTTTAAAGTTAGAATCTGAACCTGAGCCCTGCACAGTAAATGTAACTCTAGATATCTAGATGTCTAGATGTCTAGGAGATATCGCAGTTTTACTGCAGCTATGTCGGTAGTCGCAGATTCACAAAACTGCTGCACATCTTTAGTTTGCAAATTAATTTAACTATGTTAACTGTAAGTGTTTGACTTGAAATTTTATATGCTGTTGCTGGAAACCCTATAGGACATCCCCAATTTTTTCTCAGAATTTATTTGTAATTTTTCAACCCTGTTTCACAGGTTTAAACTTAGATTCACAAATTCTGCCTGAACATAGAAGCAGTATAGTTTGCTGTTTTGACACATGTTACCACAACTTTTACGTACCTTAATTATATACGTTGGAACCAGAAAGGAGTCTAGTTTCTAGATCTCCTGACGGATCCACATTTTCTATCTCGTAGCAACGGGAATCACACTTTTGGTACAGCAACGTCGTGTTATCCAGATTTGAGATTTTTGTTGTTCGTGATATTTTTATTCATGTTGACCCTCGAATATGCTATATAATATCTCAAACTTGTCCCATGTCCATGACTATGATTTCTTGACTTGTTTCGCACACTTGTATGCTTGCTTAATAAAAATAATAATAAAAAGTAATAAGTCGGGGTTAAGGGAAAGACCATAGTAGTGGACAATATAGGTAAGTGTACTCGGAAGGGGGCCTGTATTTCTCAGTACTCGGTTCATGAACCTGTTGCACCTTGATGTATTCATGGAGCCAGTTACTTGGCTCATGAACCTGTTGTATTCATGAACCCGCTGTGTGGGTCTTGAACCTGTTAGTATTCACGAACTTGCTTCGTTAACCTGTTATTTATTTCGTATTCATGAACCGTGCCTGCTTGATACTTGATACCTGAGTACACCGCCCTATAGACTCCATTACTAGACCTAAAAAAAATTGTATTGACTATAGCAACCATGTAGTAAAAGCATGGATGTATGAAGTGCTACCTAGATAGTAATAATTATAAGACTTGAACATGATACATGCTTACTCGATACTTGATTACATGATACATGCAACTTGAAATATGAAACTTGAACTTGATACATATTTACTTGATACTTGATGACATGTTACATGAGACTTGATACTTGAATATAATACTTGACACTTACAACTTGATACTTGTACTTGACAACTTGACACTAGACTTGAGACTTGTTACCTGACACTTGTACTTGATGCCTGTCACTTGAGGTTAGATACCCCTACATGTTCACTTGTCACTTGCTCCACTATTAGAATTTGTTATCCAACCTGATCACTTGAGTTGTCCTTTTTGCTAGCTAGTTCTTGGATTTCCACTACTTGTTGTATCCCTATTACATTCTTGATTCCAATTCTTGTTCCACATTATTTGTACTCGTTTTTACTATTTGTGACCCTAACTTGCACTAAGGGCATTTTCTCTATTTTTCCCTTTTTATATTTATTAAGCAGACTTTGAAGACATGTTGCCCGTTGGAATTGGTGAGCAGACGTTTTAGGCCTTGTTTGGGAAAAACATTCTTTAATCACTTCATTTTGTATTTGAGTTATTTCATTTGATGTTACTTAAGACTTGTAACGGGCTTATAGTCCCGAGTTTTATCTTTTGTTCAAGACGATGAAAACTATTTGAGATATTATTATTTGTTTCAATTGTTTTTTCGTTGCTTAATAAATTATTCATGCATACTTGGGTGTATATATATCCTGTTATATTCTTGTTGTGATGCTGAGTCGATCCTACAACTTATGGATAATGTTAAAATCATTCGCTGTGCTTCGTCATGCGCTCGTATTTTATGTTTTTGGGCAGCAGGGCGTGACAGAGGGTAACTGAAATGGGCTTGTAGGGGTTGAACAGTCTGCAGATATTGTGGAGGTGTCGTCCATGGAGACTCTACTGCATAGGATGCATTGAGAGGCTTTGAATCATGTCTGCTATTTATAGAGATTCTGTGAGTTTAAGAGTCTTATAACACGGAAGGTTGTTACTATGGTATTCGTGCTCTATGCGATTAGTGGAGCACATCCTTCATGAGGTGATGAGGGGTGGTTGGTGCACTCCACGTGGTGAAGTAGCGGAAGTGCTCTTTATGAGAGTGGGGAGTACTTAGGTCTTCCATGAAAGTGAGAGATTGACAGAGATAATGTGAGGTAAAGATTCAATAACTTTGAAGTACTGTGTATTTGGTCCAAGTAAGAGATTATTATGATTGTGGCATCAAACACACGTAGGCACTGAGTATTTGAAGTTGAAAAAGAAGAGGAGAAGACGAAGACAACAAGAGAAGACAGCAGTAAGTAGAAGAAGTGTAGCTGAAGAGTTACGGTCGATCGACCGGGTGTGCGGTCAACCGACCCAAGCTACTGAGGAGTTTTTCGAGTGTACAGGGTTCAACAGAGAAAGGGATGGTCGACTGTGCAGTCGACCGGTCTTGCCTCGAGTTTGGACTTGACACATTGCGGTCGACCGACCTATAGTGCAGTCGACCGACATCGGCGCTATGTGTTATTTGAGCTTTCGAGTTTTGGGTCCAAAAGGATGTATTTATGTTTATCTTTTAGGGTTTGCTTGGGGGCTATATATATAACAGTAGATGTGAAATCTTGTATATATTGTGGTGACTTGTTATTAGTTCATCTAGTTCTTGAAAAGTTCTGATTGCTTGTGGTGTATGAGTTCTGCTATTAGCACTACGAGTTATGGTAGATTCTGCAACATTTATCTCTAAAAATTTCTACTTTCTCTTCCTTTAAGTTCCACCATTTAGTTCTTTGGTCTCTCGTCTCCTTACTCGCACATATGTGTTTTTCAATCTTAACATCCAACAACATTAATCTATATTGTGAGGTTAACCTCTCTTCTGGTATAACTTTGCAATCTTAAAACGGTCAAATGATTACCCTTCGTAATAATGAAAAAAAAAATCAATTTGGCTTCCACTTTCTCCACTTTTAATAGTAATTTTAGGATTCATATTTATGGGATTTTATACAGTTTTATGCTGACTGTCAATTACCGATCGCAATGGTTTGCTTGGGGGGCTATATATATAGAAATAGATGTGAACTCTAGGGTTATCAAGTGTTGATCAAGGTGATTTGTTATTATTGTTCAGCATCAAGAGGAGATTGTGCCGAGTGTTTCAAAGGTGAGAGAGGGAGAGATTGAGAGTTTTAATCTCTTTGCAATCTTTGTATTTGTTGGGGAATAAGAAGTATTGGTTATCTCTGCATATTGATTGTGTTCTTGTGAGATTTTTTATATATCGTTGTGACTTATTCTTGGTTCATCTAGTTTTTGGGAAGTTTCTATTGCTTGTGGTGTGTGAGTTCTGTTATTAGCACTACGAGATGTGGTAGATTCTGCAACAAATGGTATCAGAGCACTAGGTTCGGGATGGCCGATAGCAAGTCAAAGATCGAGAGATTTGATGGGTGTGACTTCGTGATGTGGAAGATTGTGATGATAGCGTATCTTCGTCAGAAATATCTATATGGTCTTTTGTTTAATGTGAAGAAGGAAGGTGGAGACGAAGATACGAAGGTCTCGACAGAGTGGAATCATTTGGATCAGAAGGCATTATGGCAGATTTAGTTGGGACTGAGTAGAAATGTGTTATTTCATATCTTGAAGACAAAGACTACAAAGGAGGCTATAGAGATTTTCACGGCTATGTATGAGAAACCGTCGGCATCTAACCAAATTCTTCACTTAAAAAAATTGGTTAATATGAAGTTCAGGGAATGGGGTTCAGTAGCATAACATGTGAACAATTACTGTATAGTTTATAACCAGATGAAAGCTGTAGGTTTAAAGTTTCCAAAGAGGGTACAGTCATTATTACTTCTATCTACTTTGTCTGATAGTTATGGTACGGTAGAATAGACTATTATAGGCACTCTGATAGATTCGATGACTCTACAGGATGTGGTGAGTAGCATTCTAAATGAGGAGGTGAGAAGGGTGAGAAACAGAGGATTTCCATCATCATCTTGTAGAGATTCCTCAATGTCAGTTGAGAACAGACGTGGAAGATCTAAGAGCAGTCGAAGAAGAAATGATCAAAATAGTTCATCTTAGGGTGGGTCTGATGACAAAGATGGAGGACATGGAACTGAGTGTTGGTATTATCATAAGAAGGATCACATGATGCACAATTGTAAGCCCGATATGAAGAGGAAGCAGGAGAAACCGAAGAAAGTCAAAACAAAGGAAGCCAATGTGCTGTCCGATAAAATTGAAGAGTTATAATTATCATCTAAGGAGGAGTTGGGCACGCGAGATTGGTGCTTTGATTTGAGAGCTTCTTTTCATTACACTCCGAAGAGAAAGGTGTTTGATGACTACAAGGAGGGTTCTTTTGGAGATGTGATCGTGAAGAATGGTCACAGGTATCCTGTACGAGGGGTTCGTACTGTTCGCGTAAAAGCCAATGATGATCAGAGTGTTGTCTTAAGGGAGACAAGGCATGTTCCAGATTTGAAGAAAAATCTTATCTCGATTGGAATGCTAGACAAAGTGGGTATGTCTACTACAGTTAGTAGTGGAGAGTGGCGTATAGCTACAAGTTCAAGAGTGATTGCAAAAGGGAAGCATAAGGGAACACGGTATTAGCTTAGAAACGTGAGGGGCATTTCTTCTGTAGTTGACTCTCAACCAGAATTGAGTAGTAGGTTGTGTGGGGTGCAACCGAGTTCTTTCAGTTGTGGATGAGGGGTTACTAATTCAGTGGGAGTTGCTGATCATAGAAGTGATCCTAGAGAGCAAGACATTGTTACGGTGAGGGTACTTTGCGATATGGCAAACGAAGCTTCAAGTCGCTCCTGTGAGGTAGAGTGCACTGGTATCGATATGCAGGGTGATGTCGATAAGAATAACTAAAATGGGGCTGTAGGGGTTGATCAATCTGCAGATATTGTGGAGGTGTCATCCACAGAGACTTCTACTGCAGATGGTGTATTGAGAGGCTTTGAACCATGTCCTGTAATGCCCCTGCCCCTAACTCGTACAATTAATACAATTTAGAAGACAAATTATTTATAGTATAGTACAACTGTCCACCACAGACTGCCTTTCAAAAGGTGGTTAGCCGAATTGGTGACTCTTGATCATAGGCATTATTATTTATTAATATTATATTCTTGTTCAATCCCGATATGGGACTATTTGACTTACCTTTCTGCTGCTCTCTCTCCTAAATTCCCGTGTGTACACAGTGAACCAATGCCACGTCACACACCCAGAGGAGATAGCGTCCCCTGTCCCTCTTCACAGAATGGTGGCCCCACGGTGATGACGTCAGCTGACGTCATCCCAAACCAACAGCACAAAAATGCGGCCTTTTTACCATGTGGGCCCCCCTCCACTATTCATTTCCACTTAATTTACATCCATGTTATCAACCTATATATATTATACTTTAGAAATTACGGGGTGTTACATGTCCGGTGTTAATAGAGATTCTGCGAGTTTGGGAGTCTTGTAACACGGCATCTGACACGGGAGGTTATTACTCCAGTATTTGTGCTTTATGCGATTGGTGGAGCACATCCTTCATAAGGTGATGAGGGGTGGTTGGTACACTCCACATAGTGGAATGGCAGAGGTGCTCTTCATGAGAGTGGGTAGTACTTGGGTCTTCCACGAAAGTGGGAGATTGGCAGAGATAATGCGAGGTAAAGATTACAATAACTTTGAAGTGTTGTGTATTTGGTCTAAATGGGAGATTGTTAGAATTATGGCATCAAACACATGTAGGCACTAAGTACTTGAAGTTGGAGAAGAAGAAAAGACGAAGACAACAAGATAAGACGGCAGCAAGTAAAAGAAGTGCAGCTGAAGAGTTGCGGCCGATCGACCGGGTGTGCGATCGACCGATCCAAGCTGCTGAGGAGTTCTTCGAGTGTACAGGGTTTAACAGAAAAGGGAACGGTCGACCGTGTAGTCGACCGGTTATGCCTCGAGTTTGGACTTGACACATTGCGGTCGACCAACCCAAAGTGCGATTGACCGACATTGGCGATGTGTGTTATTTGAGCTTTCGGGTTTTTGGTCCAATAAGCTATATTTATGTTCATCTTTTAGGATTTGCTTGAGGGCTATATATATAGCAGTAGATGTGAACTCTAGGGTTATCAAGTGTTGATCGAGGTGAGTCGTTGTCATTGTTAAACTTCAAGAGGGGATTGTGCGAGTGTTTCAAAGGTGAGAGAGAGAGAGATTGAGTGTTGTCATCTCTTTGTAATCTTTATATTTCTTGGGGAATAAGAAATATTGGTTATCTCTGCATATTGATTGTGTTCTTGTGAGATCTTGCATATATCGTGGTGACTTGTTCTTGGTTCATCTAGTTCTTAGGATATTTCTATTGTTAGGTTTTGAGGGTAATCTTATATTAAATACACAGCAAAAAAATTACAAAAAAAATATTGAAACCTAGCAATGGATCCATGCGAAAAATCATAAATCGTGTTTAGAAGTTATACCTTAAAGATGGACCTGCTGTCTCCACAGTACTGCAATACTACGGTGCCTCTACGGTATACACACGAACGGATCAAATCAAGCTTTCTCTCATGCCGCGGTGCTAGCTGTGGGAAGGGTATGTTCCTCACGATCTCTCTCTCTCTCAGATTTTCTGTGACGGCTAGGGTTTTCTCATGCGTTCTTTTTCCACATATATATCATATATATAGGTGCAGAAAAACAATCGTAATAGAGTGGTGAAGCGGTTGGGCTCATAATCTAACCTGGATCAGATTCATGTGTGGGTCTTCTGTCTTTAATTGGCTCATTTAATCTAATTAATTACCCAACCATGTTAGGAGTCCAAGTCTTACTATGATTCATAATTAAATTCATCTCATTAATTTAAATCCAATTTTGATCGATTCTAAGTGTGTGACCGTGTAGGTTCCCATTACGTTGACAGCAATACTAAAATTATATTCGAGTATTATAAATAGTGAATGGTATTTAGCAATACATCACTGCTACTCAAGTAACGGGAATGTCAGTGATTTAACAAAACCTATCAGTGACCATTGTTATCATGTAGTCTAGTCCTTTTGTCCATATATCTTAATTGACCACAAGGCATAGAGCATGACACCCTTGTATAATTCAATTTTTGGTTTATTGATGTCCGAGTAGACTTACTAAAATAAATGGGATCAATATCTCATATTGACTCATTTATATTTTGCAGTCTCACTCAATCAAGGGCCCGTAGATATCGATCCAATTATGTAAGAGGGATAAATTCTATCTATGTCACTCACATCCCTCTGCATGATTTGTAGTATATCCAATAGTCGACTTTATAATCACCTTATTACAGGCAACGTTTGACGACATTAAAACATATAACTTCTCATGTAGGGAACCGTAATGACTTCAAGTCAAATGATTACGTACATCATGGTCACTGTGAGAACCGCTTATGACACTCACGTAATGATCCATACAGCGTTCTCATGGTGGGTCAGTCCAGTATATTATTACTCTAATATGTACCAATGTAAAGACTTGATATCTCATATCCATGACCCGTGATATATGGTCATCAGTCTACGCACATATTAGTTTCTATGTATTATTGTTGTCCTAATTCACAATAATGCTTGACTATGGATATTTAAGAATAGTGTTCTAATTACAATCAATAGGATCTCATAATCAAGTCATACACTTGATATCCCATGGTATTGAACATACAATTATAAGAACTTTATTATGTTCATTTAATCCCAATATATAACACAATAAATAAAATGTCTCATATATGAAATAAATGTCGTGATACAATATAAACTAGTAATGTTAATATACAACTAGCCTCTAGGACATACACCAACATCTATTGCTTGTGGTGTATAAGTTCCGCTATTAGCACTACGAGTTGTGGTAGATTCTGCAATATTTATCTCTAAAAATCTCTAGTTTCTCTTCCTTTAAGTTCCACCACCTAGTTATTGGGTCTCTAGTCTCCTTCCTCGCACATATGTATTTTTCAATCTTAATATCCAACAGCATTAATCTATATTGTGAGGTTAACCTCTCCCCCAGTATAACTTTGTAATCTTTACGCGTCAAATGATTTCCCTTCGTTGTAATTAAAAAAAAAATCAATTTGGCTTCTATTTGTAGTAATTTTAGGATTCATATTTATGAAATTTGACAAAGTTTTATGTTAACTGTCAATTATCTATCGCAACCCTCCTCCTTTTCCAGTTTTTAGCCGAATTCCTAGCCTGGGAATGGCAATGGCTGATTTATTAATTTTCTCAGTAACTGTCATATTGTAACTAGAATTGATACTTTTCAATCAGAGATTTTCATTAGTAACTAGATTCGTTAGGTTCAAATGCATCATAACAAAACTAGTTTCTACCTGTACAAAACTTTTCAATGGAGCATCTCCTGCCATCTCTTCTAATAAATACACATGATTTGAATGAAAAATAAAGTAAATTATCATACATATGAATCATAAATGTAAATTCTCTCGTACGTTATGATTCATTGGCGCTTTGGATCAACAACTTCCCCTGCTTCCTCAGTATCACACCCTCTAGGAGTACGAGAAGAACCAACCCCTTTCGAACTCACTGAACTCAGCATCCTTCTGAATGACTTCATCCTTCCCAAACCAGGGGACTTGATCTCTTCCAATAGCCTACTAGTTGGCAGTGGTGAATCTGAAGGAATTCTACTTGACGATAAAGGCCCAGTTGACGATGAAAAGCCCTCTCTAGCTCCTCTTGGTATGTCGATCACTAACATTCCCTCCTTTCTCTTTATCGAAGAACTAGTACTAGTGCTAGTACAAGAAGTAGAAGTAGAAGTAGAAGTAGAGGAAGACCCTACGTTATAACTCGAACTCCCTTCATTTGACTCATTTACTGAATGACTATCTTCGCAAACTGCCTCTAACGGCTGAATTTCGACAACCACCATTAGTTCAAGAGAAATTTCAGTTACTAGGGTTCGGCAGAGAGGGCAAGCATTATTCGAATGAAACCACATATCGATGCAGTCAACATGAAACCCATGGCGGCATTTGGGGAGAAACCTAACCTTTTCACCATCAGAAAGCTCACAGAGGCAAACTGCGCATTCTAGGCCGTCATTCTCTCTGTGTACTTCAGACCGGAATATGGTGACAGGAAGGGAATCAAGTATTGAAGGATCCAGCGCACGGGAGAGAGCAGAGGGAGGAGGAGGGGCAAAGATGAGACGACGAGAGGTGGAGGAGGCGGCAGAGGTGCCTACATAGCGTTGAGAACGGAAATAAAATAATAGGATGAGAAGGATGAAGAAGACGATTAGGACGACTGATATGAGTGTAATTTGTGCCGTGGCTGAAACAGAGATGTCGGGCATTGGGGTTGATAGCTTGCTCTGAATCTGACATTGTCAAGAACTGTGGTGATAGATTATTCGGAAGGGAGAAAAATATAAGGGATGGTGAGTTATAGTGTAGTGTGGTAGGAAGACTAATAGAAGACTTAATTATGGTGGAGGGAATTGAGCATGAAGAGGAGATTTGAAGGGAGGAAGAAAAAGAAGGCTTGGTTGACTTGGACCAGTTCAATAGGTCAAGGTCAGCTGCTTCCATGAGCTTGGTTTCATTTGGCAATTTGCCCACTGTCTTTGTTTGCATCTGTGCCCAATTTTCTAGTCCGAGAATACGAGAGTTTTCCCAAAATATGTCTCTTTTTAAAACTAATTTTTAAAATAGGTTTTTTTTAATTAATTTTAAAAATAGGTCTACCTTTTTAATTTCTTGGCCGCAATTTACAATTGTGGTCCAAGTATATATCATACAAATTTGGTTAATAGGTTCGGAGGCTTGAAAAAAATGTCCAATTGTAAAATGTAAAAAATAGGAGGCCGCGGTTAGGTATTGCGCTCTCGATACTACATAGACTGCAGTACCGAATTGGCTACAATACTGAACTGCGGCCTCTTCAATTTATGAGCTTAGAACATTTGTTGTCATTTTCTTCAAATATGAATATTTGGAAAATTTTGGAGATGGTGAAATGAGATTTATACTATTTTATACTATTTTATATGTACTATTATTATGTTATATTATTATTATATATATTATTATTATTATATATTATTATATTTATTATTATATAATATACTATTATTACAAAATATTGTTATATATATATTTATAATATATTATTGTTACATATACATTATTATTATTATTATTATTATTATTATTATTATTATTATTATTATATATATATTATATTATTATATATATATATTATATTATTATTATATATATTATATTATTATTTTTAATTATATATATATATACACTATTATTATAATATATATTATTTTTTCATATATACTATTTTATATATACTATTATAATAATCTATTATTATTATAATATATATTACTATTATATATTATTATATAATTTATTATTATTGTAATAAATTGTTTAATATATAATTATAATAGATTATTATTAATATATATATATTATTATAATTATTATATGTTATTATATATATGTATATAATTAAATATGTTTATTATAATAAATTATTTCATATTATTAGATAATATACAATTATTATAATATATTATTATTTTATATATATTATTTTATATATACTATTATTATATTATATTATTATTATATATATATTATTTTATTTTATTATTTTATATATACTATTTTATATATACTATTATTTCATATATACTATTTTATATATACTATTATAATAATCTATTATTATAATATATATTATTATTATTATATATTATTATTATATATTACTATTATATATTATTATATATATTATTATATAATTTATTATTATTATAATAAGTTGTTTAATATATAATTTGAATATATTATTATATATATGTATATTATTAAATATGTTTATTATAATAAAATATTTTATATTATTATATATCAGTACGTATGTATATGTCAGAGTATATATACTGTATACAGTATATACATACAACCAAACCTATACATACATTATACTCTCATTTTCAAAAAACTGTTTTCATAAAAAATTATTACCAAACAGCTTTTACACTCTAATTTTTTGAAAACTGTTTTCAGAAAACTCTTTTCAGAAACTGTTTTTAGAAAACTGTTTTCAAAACAACAAACCAAACGCAACCTTAATCTCTTTGCAATCTTTGTATTTCTTAGGGAATAAGAAGTATTGGTTATCTCTGCATATTGATTGTGTTCTTGTGAGATTTTTCATATATCGTTGTGACTTATTCTTGGTTCATCTAGTTTTTGGAAAGTTTCTATTGCTTGTGGTGTGTGAGTTCTGCTATTAGCACTACGAGATGTGGTAGATTCTGCAACAAATGGTATCAGAGCACTAGGTTCGGGATGGCCGATAGCAAGTCAAAGATCGAGAGATTCGATGGGAGTGACTTCGTGATGTGGAAGATTGTGATGATAGCGTATCTTCGTCAGAAATATCTATATGGTCTTTTGTTTGATGAGAAGAAGGAAGGTGGAGACGAAGATGCGATGGTCTCGACAGAGTGGAATCATTTGGATCAGAAGGCATTATGGCAGATTCTGTTGGGACTGAGTAGAAATGTGTTATTTCATATCTTGAAGACAAAGACTACAAAGGAGTCTATGGAGATTTTCACGGCTATGTATGAGAAACCGTCGGCATCTAACCAAATTCTTCACTTAAAAAAATTGGTTAATATGAAGTTCAGGAAATGGGGTTCAGTAGCAGAACATGTGAACAATTACTGTATAGTTTACAACCAGATGAAAGCTGTAGGTTTAAAGTTTCCAAAAAGGGTACAGTCATTGTTACTTCTATCTACTTTGTCTGATAGTTATGGTACGGTAGAATAGACTATTACAGGCACTCTGATAGATTGGATGACTCTACAGGATATGGTGAGTAGCATTCTAAATGAGGAGGTGAGAAGGGTGAGAAACGGAGGATTTCCATCATCATCTTGTAGAGATTCCTCAATGTCAGTTGAGAACAGACGTAGAAGATCTAAGAGCAGCCGAAGAAGAAATGATCAAAATAGTTCATCTTAGGGTGGGTCTGATGACAGAGATGGAGAACATGGACCTGAGTGTTGGTATTATCATAAGAATGGTCACATGATGCACAATTGTAAGCCCGATATGAAGAGGAAGCAGGAGAAACCGAAGAAAGTCAAAACAAAGGAAGCCAATGTGCTGTCCGATAAAATTGAAGAGTTATAATTATCAGCTAAGGAGGAGTTGGGCATGCGAGATTGGTGCTTTGATTTGAGAGCTTCTTTTCATTACACTCCAAAGAGAAAGGTATTTGATGACTACAAGGAGGGTTCTTTTGGAGATGTGATTGTGAAGAATGGTCACAGGTATCCTGTACGAGGTGTTCGTACTGTTCGTGTAAAAGCCAATGATGATCAGAGTATTGTCTTAAGGGAGACAAGGCATGTTCCAGATTTGAATAAAAATCTTATCTCGATTGGAATGCTAGACAAAGTGGGTATGTCTACTACAGTTAGTAGTGGAGAGTGACGTATAGCTACAAGTTCAAGACTGATTGCAAAAGGGAAGCATAAGGGAACACGGTATTAGCTTAGAAACGTAAAGGGCATTTCTTCTGTAGTTGACTCAACCGAAATTGAGTAGTAGGTTGTGTGGGGTGCAACCGAGTTCATTCAGTTGTGGATGAGGGGTTACTAATTCAGTGGGAGTTGTTGATCATAGAAGTGATCCTAGAGAGCAAAACGTTGTTGCGGTGAGGGTACTTTGCGATATGGCAAACGAAGCTTCAAGTCGCTCTTGTGAGGTAGAGTGCACTGGTATCGATATGCGGGGTGGTGTCGATAAGAGTAACTAAAATGGGGCTGTAGGGGTTGATCAATCTGCAGATATTGTGGAGGTGTCGTCCACAGAGACTTCTACTGCAGATGGTGTATTGAGAGGCTTTGAACTATGTCCTGTAATGCCCTGCCCCTAACTCGTACAATTAATACAATTTAGAAGACAAATTATTTATAGTATAGTACAACTGTCCACCATAGACTGCCTTTCAAAAGGTGGTTAACCGAATTGGTGACTCTTGATCATAGGTATTATTATTTATTAATATTATATTCTTGTTCAATCCCGATATGGGACTATTTGACTTACCTTTCCGCTGCTCTCTCCTAAATTCCCGTGTGTACACAGTGAACCAATGCCACGTCACACACCCAGAGGAGATAGCGTCCTCTGTCCCTCTTCACAGAATGGTGGCCCCACGGTGATGACGTCAGCTGACGTCATCCCAAACCAACAGCGCAAAAGTGCGGCCTTTTTACCATGTGGGCCCCCCCTCCACTATTCATTTCCACTTAATTTACATCCATGTTATGAACCTATATATATTATGAATTAGAAATTACGGGGTGTTACATGTCCGGTGTTAATAGAGATTTTGCGAGTTTGGAAGTCTTGTAACACGGCATCTGACACGAGAGGTTATTACTCCAGTATTCGTGCTTTATGCGATTGGTGGAGCACATCCTTCATGAGGTGATGAGGGGTGATTGGTACACTCCACATAGTCGAATGGCGGAGGTGCTCTTCATGAGAGTGGGGAGTACTTGGGTCTTCCATGAAAGTGGGAGATTGGCAGAGATAATGCGAGGTAAAGATTACAATAACTTTGAAGTGTTGTATATTTGGTCTAAATGGGAGATTGTTAGAATTATGGCATCAAACACATGTAGGCACTAAGTACTTGAAGTTGGAGAAGAAGAGAAGACAAAGACAACAAGATAAGACGGCAGCAAGTAAAAGAAGTGCAGCTGAAGAGTTGTGGTCGATCGACCGGGTGTGCGATCGATCGATCCAAGCTGCTGAGGAGTTCTTCGAGTGTACAGGGTTTAACAGAGAAGGGGACGGTCGACCGTGCAGTCGACCGGTCATGCCTCGAGTTTGGACTTGACACATTGCGGTCGACCAACCCAAAGTGCGATTGACCGACATTGGCAATGTGTGTTATTTGAGCTTTCGGGTTTTTGGTCCAAGAAGCTGTATTTATGTTTATCTTTTAGGATTTGCTTGAGGGCTATATATATAGCAGTAGATGTGAACTCTAGGGTTATCAAGTGTTGATCGAGGTGAGTCGTTGACATTGTTCAACTTCAAGAGGAGATTATGCGAGTGTTTCAAAGTTGAGAGAGAGAGAGAGAGATTGAGTGTTGTCATCTCTTTGTAATCTTTGTATTTCTTGGGGAATAAGAAATATTGGTTATCTCTGCATATTGATTGTGTTCTTGTGAGATCTTGCATATATCGTGGTGACTTGTTCTTGGTTCATCTAGTTCTTGGGATATTTCTATTGTTAAGTTTCGAGGGTAATCTTATATTAAATACACAGTAAAAGAATTACAAAAAAATATTGAAACCTAGCAATGGATCCATGTGAAAAATCATAAATCGTGTTTAGAAGTTATACCTTAAAGATGGACCTGCTGTCTCCACAGTACTGCAATACTGCGGTGCCTCTACGGTATCCACACGAACGGATCAAATCAAGCTTTCTCTCATGCCGCGGTGCTAGCTGTGGGAAGCGTATATTCCTCACGATCTCTCTCTCTCACAATTTCTGTGACGGCTAGGATTTTCTCATGCGTTCTTTTTCCACATATATATATATATATATATATCATATATATAGGTGCAGAAAAACAACCGTAAGAGAGTGGTGAAGCGGTTGGGCTCATAATCTAACCTGGATCAGATTCGTGTGTGGGTCTTCCATCTTTAATTGGCTCATTTAATCTAATTAATTACCCAACCATGTTAGGAGTCCAAGTCTTACTATGATTCATAATTAAATTCATCTCATTAATTTAAATCCAATTTTGATCCATTCTAAGTGTGTGACCGTGTAGGTTCCCATTACGTTGACTGCAATATTAAAATCATATTCGAGTATTATAAATAGTGAACAGTATTTAGCAATACATCACTGCTACTCAAGTAACGGGAATGTCAGTGATTTGACAAAACCTATCCGTGACCATTGTTATCATGTAGTCTAGTCCTTTTGTCCATATATCTTAATTGACCACAAGGCATAGAGCGTGACACCCTTGTATAATTCAATTTTTGGTTTATTGATGTCCGAGTAGACTTACTAAAATAAATGAGATCAATATCTCATATTGACTCATTTGAGCACGGCCGTACATTTTGCAGTCTCACTCAATCAAGGGCCCGTAGATATCGATCCAATTATGTAAGAGGGATAAATTCTATCTATGTCACTCACATTCCTCTGCTTGATTTGTAGTATATCCAATAGTCGACTTTATAATCACCTTATTACAGGCAACGTTTGACGACATTAAAACATATAACTTCTCATGTAGGGAACCGTAATGACTTCAAGTCAAAGGATTACGTACATCATGATCACTGTGGGAACCGCTTATGACACTCACGTAATGATCCATGCAGCGTTCTCATGGTGGGTCAGTCCAGTATATTATTACTCTAATAGTACCAATGTAAAGACTTGATATCTCATATCCATGACCCGTGGTATATGGTCATCAGTCTACGCACATATTAGTTTCTATGTATTATTGTTGTCCTAATTCACAATAATGCTTGACTATGGACATTTAAGAATAGTGTTCTAATTACAATCAATAGGATCTCATAATCAAGTCATACACTTAATATTCCATGGTATTGAACATACAATTATAAGAACTTTATTATGTTCATTTAATCCCAATATATAACACAATAAATGAAATACCTCATATATGAAATAAATATCGTGATACAATGTAAACTAGTAATGTTAATACACAACTAGCCTCTAGGACATACACCAACATCTATTGCTTGTGGTGTATGAGTTCCGCTATTAGCACTACGAGTTGTGGTAGATTCTGCAACATTTATCTCTAAAAATCTTTAGTTTCTCTTCCTTTAAGTTCCACCACCTAGTTATTGGGTCTCTAGTCTCCTTTCTCGCACATATGTATTTTTCAATCTTAATATCCAACAGCATTAATCTATATTGTGAGGTTAACCTCTCTCCCAATATAACTTTGTAATCTTTACGCGTCAAATGATTTCCCTTCGTAGTAATTAAAAAAAAAAAATCAATTTGGCTTCTATTTGTAGTAATTTTAGGATTCATATTGGGATTTGACAAAGTTTTATGTTGACTGTCAATTATCTATCGGAACCCTCCACCTTTTCCAGTTTTTAGCCGAATTCCTAGCTTGGGAATGGCAATGGCTGATTTATTAATTTTCTCAGTAACTGTCATATAGTAACTAGAATTGATACTTTTCAATCAGAGATTTTCATTAGTAACTAGATTGGTTAGGTTCAAATGCATCATAATTTCATTGTAACAAAACTAGTTTCTACCTGTACAAAACTTTTCAATGGAGCATCTCCTGCCATCTCTTCTAATAAATACACATGATTTGAATGAAAAATAAAGTAAATTATCATACATATGAATCATAAATGTTAATTCTCTCGTACGTTATGATTCATTGGCGCTTTGGATCAACAACTTCCCCTGCTTCCTCAGTATCACACCCTCTAGGAGTACGAGAAGAACCAACCCCTTTCGAACTCACTGAACTCAGCATCCTTCTGAATGACTTCATCCTTCCCAAACCAGGGGACTTGATCTCTTCCAATAGCCTACTAGTTGGCAGTGGTGAATCTGAAGGAATTCTACTTGACGATAAAGGCCCAGTTGACGATGAAAAGCCCTCTCTAGCTCCTCTTGGTATGTCGATCACTAACATTCCCTCCTTTCTCTTTATCGAAGAACTAGTACTAGTGCTAGTACAAGAAGTAGAAGTAGAAGTAGAAGTAGAAGAAGTAGAGGAAGACCCTACGTTATAACTCGAACTCCCTTCATTTGACTCATTTACTGAATGACTATCTTCGCAAACTGCCTCTAACGGCTGAATTTCGACAACCACCATTAGTTCAAGAGAAGTTTCAGTTACTAGGGTTCGGCAGAGAGGGCAAGCATCATTCGAATGAAACCACATATCGATGCAGTCAACATGAAACCCATGGCGGCATTTGGGGAGAAACCTAACCTTTTCACCATCAGAAAGCTCACATAGGCAAACTGCGCATTCTAGGCCGTCATTCTCTCTGTATACTTCAGACCGGAATATGGTGACAGGAAGGGAATCAAGTATTGAAGGATCCAGCGCACGGGAGAGAGCAGAGGGAGGAGGAGGGGCAAAGATGAGACGACGAGAGGTGGAGGAGGCAGAGGTGCCTATATAGCGTTGAGAACGGGAATAAAATAATAGGATGAGAACGATGAAGACGACGATTAGGACGACTAATATGAGTGTAATTTGTGCCGTGGTTGAAACAGAGATGTCGGCATTGGGGTTGATAGCTTGCTCTGAATCTGACATTATCAAGAACTGTGGTGATAGATTATTCGGAGGGGAGAAAAATATAAGGGATGGTGAGTTATATTGTAGTGTGGTTCGGAAGACTAATAGAAGACTTAATTATGGTGGAGGGAATTGAGCATGAGGAGGAGATTTGAAGGGAGGAAGAAAAAGAAGGCATGGTTAACTTGGACCAGTTCAATAGGTCAAGGTCAGCTGCTTCCATGAGCTTGGTTTCATTTGGCAATTTGGTCACTGTCTTTGTTTGCATCTGTGCCCAATTTTCTAGTCCGAGAATACGAGAGTTTTCCCAAAATATGTCTCTTTTTTAAACTAATTTTTAAAATAGGTTTTTTTTTTAATTAATTTTAAAAATAGGTCTATCTTCATAGTCGGAGTATTGAACTACAACCGTTTCAATTTCGTGGCCGCAATTCATAATTGTGGCCCGAGTATCTATATAATAAAACACAAAGAAACCTATCAAGTGGCTCTCCTTCAATCCCCTAAAAAATTAAAGGCCCAGATCTAATCTCACAAAACATATTTCCCCCCCAAAAGTTCTCCCCAAAACTCAAATTCAAATCCCCCACTCAAAACAACTCCAATATTTATTTAATTATTTTTTTTCCTCTCTCTCTCTCCTTTCCTCCTCTATTCAAAAAATTATGACAAAAAAATTTTTAAAATTTTTTTAAAATAAAAAATTGAAAAACTAAAAAAATTAAAAATTTAAAAACTTTACAAATAATTCAAAAAAATCATATAATATGTTTTTTACTCTATGTTTGCTACTTCAATTAATTTGCTGGACCTCCAAAACTATTTTATATGATCAAACAAGGTGCACCGTGCCGAAGACGTGCCGTAGGCACGTGTCAACGGGCAAACCTAGTATATCATACAAATTTGATTAATAGGCTCGGATGCTTGAAAAAATGTCCAAGTGTAAAATGTGAAAAATAGAAGGTCGCTGTTGGGTACTGCGCCCTCGATACTACATAGACTAGAGTACCGAATAGGCTGCAGTACCGAACTGCGGCCTGTTCGATTTATGAGCTTAGAGCATCTGCAGTCATTTTCTTCAAATATGAATATTTGGAAAATTTGGAGATGGTAAATGACTTCAAATATGAATATTTGGAAAATTTGGACAAGGTGAAATGAGTTTTTGCTGCAGTGGTAAATCGCCAAAATTTGGCATTTTAGAAGAAAATTTGGAGGGACGGAATCCATTAAATGAACTAGTAATTTAAGCATGCGATACACGTTTTAATAATTTTAAAATATAAAACAAAAATTCTGACGTATAGAGGATTTGAACCGGAAACCTCCTTTATATTAGTTATATACGTGCGTTGCACATGTTGGTAGAATGACAAAATGACAAATAACACTAAGGCTATATCCCATTATAATATTAGAGATTTACAAGTTTGTCATTGAGAAGTGGGGGTGGGGATAATGTGGAAGGGGATGGGAGGGGAGTGGTGTGCGGTGTTTGGGAGGATGAGGGAATCTTCTAAGATAATTTTTTTTACAAGTTTGTCATTCAGAAGTGGGGTGGGGGTGATGGGGAGAAAAGGGAGTGGTGTTTGGTGTTTGGGAGGATGAGGGAATCTTTCAACATGCGTGAATGACGGAAAATTTGTTCCGTCCCTCGTTGTTTCTATTTCGGACAGAACAACATATTATGTCAGATTAAAATTAAATAAATTGAGCAGACAGGACATGTTGTCCCGTTCCATGAAATTTTTAATTTATTTTAAGTTGGTTGGATAATTAAATTTTGTTTAGTATATAAATTTTGGTTTGGTAAATTAATTTACTATTAAATTAACCTAAGCTATATTTAAATAATTTATATACTAAATCATTGTATATATAAATTAAATAATTTATATAGTAAATTAATTTGCTATTTCTCATTAATTATTTTGACATATTTGAAGAAAATCATTGTGTATGTTCTAAAAAATTGACTTCAAATTGGTTACTTCGGCCACATGGATCACTGTCGTGGAAGATGGACTTGGAAAGTCATCCATGGCTTGAGAAGTCAAGAAGTCAAAATTGGAGAAAATACTCATCACTGACTCAGTAAGCAAATCTCTGTCACAAATTAGTATGAACTGCTCCACCATGACTAGCCTCAGTTTCAGTTTGTAAGGATTTTAGTGCCTTCTTTGTTAGTGGTCTATTCACCACACACACAATATAAAAATAAAATAAAATAAAAAATGTAGTGCCTTGTTGAATATGCCTAGCTCCAATCAGTTACCAATATTTATTTGTCGAATTTCCTTCAGTTCTTACTTTCGGTTAAAATCTTACCAAGTCCAATCTATACATGATATACTGAATTTTATGAAATCATCTGAAATGAATATACTTCCAGTTCACAAATTTTCAGTGAACCAGCTACCACAGTTTTTACTTCAAATAAAAGTTTTATTACAGTCACATCGAAAATCAAAATTGTTTATAATTTACATGGAGGATTTGAATGTTTCAAATTTTTATTTTATTTTTTTAGAAAAAAAATGTGAAATATAGTTACCATGTTTTATTAATAAGACATTAACAAAATAATCCAGATGACTGGATAAAAGAATGTTTCAAATCTTGCTTTAAAAAAAAGTCATATAACAATCCACATCTGGTGAGTCGACAAATCTCATATCTACTCTAGCTACATTTTATTCACTGGAAAATTCAATCACTCTAATTCCCTTTTTTTAGAGAACAATCACTCCAATTCCTACTACGCTGAACTAACTGGCATTTAGAGCATTTGTAGTCCTTGGCCATTTTGCCAAAATTTTCAAAATATGGAATAAAAGATACTACAGTCGTTGCCTAAATACTCAAAAATTGAGTTTCGTCGCTACAGTACTAAGCTATATTTGGCAGAAGATTTGGCAATTGCCAAAATATAGCAAACGAAAGATGATTTCTCGCTCGTTTGATCGGACGAAATATTATCTTTCGTCAGAGAGATTTTTTTTCTTTCAAACGTACTGGACGAGGGATTATTCCCCGTCCTTTATTTTTTATTTTATTTTTTTTTAAGGACGGACGGGAGAAGATATCCCGTCCCGTCAATTTCTCAGAAAATGCCAAAAAAAGCTTTCCTCGGACAGGAGACTATTTCCCGTCCGGTTGAAAAAAATTTGCAAAAACCAAAAAAAAGGTGACAGACGAACTATTATACCTCGTCCCTCCAATTCAAGTCAATTTTTTTGGCTTTTTCAAATTGATTTTTTTGCTTTTTTATAAAAAAAAAATTCAGTATCATGGTTTGTAAAATATTTTTTTTACTAAATTTTTTTTTAAAACGTCGGACAGAAGATAATCTACCGTTCGGCCAAATTTTAGCTAACAACGACTACGGCGAAGCCTGTTTTTGCTATCTCTAATCTACTACTATTAATGGGAGAGTTTGTCACTTTGTCACTTTGAGTTTGTAACCAAACAAACAATTTTTTAATATTTTTTGTCACAAATGAAACACATATGTTGCACGTGTAACTCTAACTCTATTTATTAACACATGCATCATGCGTGCAAGTCAATGTTTTTTCCTTCACCAAACAAATAATTTTAAAATTTTTTTGTCACAAGGCAAATACGTACGTCGCACGTGCAACTCCAAATATATTTCGTAACACATCACCGTACGTACAATTCAAGGTTTCTCCTTCAAGAAATTTAAAAAATTGTGTGCAGTGCCCGTTCAACTCCAATTTTTTTAAAATTTAAGGCATTCATCACAAGTGCTCATTACTACCAACTTACGTGTATCGCACGTTCAACTCCAACTTTTTATCAAAACGTGCATCGCACGTGAAAATTACTAGTAATAATATTATAATGGAAGAAGGCCTTAGTGTCATTTTTCATTTTGTCATTCTACAACCATGTGTAACACACGTACATAACTAATATAAATGAGATTTCCAGTTCAAATCCTCTCTACGTCATAGTTATTATTTTTATTTTTTGAAATTATTAAAACATACATCGCACGTGTAAATTACTAGTTTGCTATAATGCCAAATGGCCAAAATTTGGCAATAACGACTACAGATTCTATTATAGGCTACACCACCCCCTTGCTCTTCACAATCACACCCTCTAGGACTAAACGAAGAACCCGCGCCTTTCCCATTTCCTCTGCTCAAGATCCTCCTCAACGATTTCAACCTCCCTAGCCCCGGTTGAGTCAATCACTCCCCTGCTTGTCAGCAATGGTGAACTTGGCGATAGCCTACTCAATGGCAATGGCGAGTTCAATGTAGAAAATCCATCCACTTTTCTCCTCGGTATATCAATCACTAACATCCCCTCTTTGTATCTCGCTAATGATGAAGAAGAAGAAGAATAACCAACTTCATTCAAATTCATAGTAGTGGACACGTTTTCTGAAACTTCCTCAAGATTCGGAATCACAATCTCTAGTGACAATTCTGCTCTACAAAGTGGGCAGGTTGAGTTTGAACTGAACCACATATCAATGCAGTCGACATGGAATCCATGTTGGCATTTGGGTAGCAATCTTACCTCCTTCCCATCAGTTGACTCAGAAATACAAACGGCGCATTCTAGGCCACCGTTCTCCGCAAAGTCTTTGGATTTGAAGATGGTAATAGGAATGGCATCGAGGATTGACAGATCAAGAGCTCGTTGAGGGAGAAAAGGCTCGTAAGGAGCAAAGATGAGTCGACGAGCGGAGTGATGGCGAGAGGGGAGGACACCGCGAAAACCTTTAGCTCGGAGGTAAAGAAAGAGGATTAGGACTGCGAGAGCAAAGTTTAGGATGAGAATAGACATTGTTATGTTCAAAGTGATGCTCATTTGGTGGTTTGATATAGAGATATTGTTATCAGAATTAGGAGAAAGAGGGAAAGGGGTGTAGGAGTTTTATATGAAGAGATTAGTGGCGAGATTAGTGGTGGGTTAGAAGCATTAGCAGCCAAGATTGACTTAATTGTACTCTTGGCACTGTACCTTGACTCTATTCTTCTTAGAATGAGACTAATTGCATTTTATAATAGGTTATTGTTGTGTGAAGAAAGTGAAAGAGTGGGATATAATCTACTAAAAAATTGATCAGTTAGAATGTTAAAGGTACGAGGAATGATGAGGAAGGTGGCTTTGACTGTTTCAGTTCTATCTATATTTGTGATCCGCACGTGCAATGCACGTTTTATGGATTAGCACGTGCAATTTGTACTGGGGATAAGCACGTGCAATGCACGGATTCGATGGAGGGAGAGGAAGAGACGGTTTCGATTTTTGAGGAAACAAAATTTTATGGAGGTTTTAAATGTGAAGTGAAAATTACAGAATTAACTTTATATGTTTTTTAAAGCTTTTTATGTATATGGGGGTATGATAGTAAAAAGCCGTCAAAATGAAGCTTTGCTTAATAATAGTATAGATTAAGCTTTTTATGTATATGAGGGTATGATAGTAAAAAGCAGTCAAAATGAAGCTTTGCTTAGTAATAGTATAGATATTTGTGAAGACGACGAAGGATGCAAGAAGATTCAATGAGTTCCATGTGAGTATTTTCTGAGGTTGCTTTATACTTTCCAGTTTAGTGTAAAATGATACATGTTTAGAATTTGGGCTAAGCCATTCATCACTCCAAAATCACATTATAGTATAGTATCCAAAAGTCACACTACAGAAATTGGGATACGATGCAGGAATTTTTGAAACTTAGAAGTTGACGTGACTACGGCACGTCTTCGAAATGGTGCATCTGTTTTGATTATATAAAATAGTTTTGGAGGCCAGCAAATTAATTGAAGTAGCAAACATATTATATGAGAAAACATTATATCTACCTTTAAGCTCAACTATCGCCTTCTTGATCATTAACTTGAACTTACCTGAAATGCATATAGCTTGTTAGAAATACTGCATAGAGTTTTTTTAACTTCAGCATCACTTTTAGATACTTGTAATAGTTATGTAAGAACATTATCATATAGGTTTTATAGAGCTTATTCTAATCTCATAACCACTATGAGCATGTCTAAATACAATGGTAATGCAAGTGCATGTGTGAAGATATCTACAATTCCAATAATCTAAATATTTGTTTGTCTGAGACTCAGTTTGCAATTGAAATACATCTTATTATTATTTCAACCAAAATGAAATGTATGAAGTTCTCAAAACTCTAATCCAAGCTAATCATTTGTTTTATCTCCACTTTGTCTTCCCATTGTACCTTATAAAAAAAATCAAAATGGATAAATAGTAAATTTACTTTAGTTGTCTTTCTTGAGTGGAGAGTTTGCACCCTTCTCTGGCAAACTTCAGTCATCGCAATCCTATATATCCAAATATACACTAAAAGTTCTTATATGTTATGTTATCCATGGTTTCTAATAACCAGTGAAGGGAACACTTCACGATAGTATTTTCTCTTGTAGTAAAGAAATTAATGTTACATATTTGTCAAGTAATTTTAGGTTTCTAGTCAGCTTACATGTCCTGTTATGGTTTGGAAGCCCAAATTGAGGCCACCAAATAATCCATCTCTCGCTTGCGTACACCTTAAATCAAAACCAATAAAAAAACTCATCAAATAAATCACCAAATTAAAAAATTTTAAACCCAAAAATAAAACAATCATGCCTCTCTGAACTTAAATTCCATACACACACAAAATTCGAGTCAGCAAAAAACTGAGTAATCCCCTGCACACAAAAAATTAAAAATTAGAATGAGAATTCGGTTAATGAGATGAAATTAGAGTCGTCGCATCGCATATAGAGGCTCTTGATTCGGTGGAGGGTAGGGGCCGATACGGAGTCGCTTGATATTCGCGCTCGATTTGGTGGAGGACAGTCACCGATACGGAATCAGCAGCGGATCAGATATCGGTGACGACTTCTTGATTGGGGTTCGACATTGGATTTGAATTTGGATTTGCTTTGAGATTTTTAAATTTTTCAAATTTTCAAATTTTAATTTTTTTTCAATTTTTTATTTTTTTTTAATTTTTAAATTTTTTATTTTTTAAAAAATTTTCGAAATTTTTAATTTTTCAAAAAAAAAAATTTAAAAATTAAATTTTTGAAAATTTAAATTTTTAAATATTTAAAAAATATATATTTTTTAAAAAAAATAAAAAAATTAAAATTTTTTTTAAGTTTTTTATTTTTTTGATTTTTTTGAATTATTATTAAATTTTTTAAAATTTTAAATTTTTTAGTTTTAAAATTTTAAACTTTTTTTAAAAAAAATTATTCTTAATTTTTTTAATAGAAGAGAGAGAGGGGCGGAGAGAGAGATATAATTAAATAAATAAAGGAGTTGTTTTGGGTTGGGGGAATTTGAATTTGAATTTGAGTTTTGGGGGAAAACTTTTGAGGGAAAATGTGTTTTGTGATGTTAGATATGAGTCTTTGATTTTGAAGGAATTGAAGGAGAGCTACTTGATAGCTTTTTTTGTGTTTTATTATATAGATAGAGGAAAAACAAGAACATCAGGCTCTCTTGTATGTAAGGAGAAGAAAGTGACCCCACTGTCTTTAAAAAATTGGTTATGTTAGTTTTTTTTAGCAATAAACCGTGACGCAATAGCCTCCCGGACATCCCATTAATAAGGGTTTAATGAATCAACTCAGTACAACCAAAAATATCAACAGACATAAGTAGCAGAAAGAAACAGTTTATGTCATCATATAAGAAAAAGTACAGGGGCTGCTCTCGACATAAATAAGTAGATCACTCTGCCATGTCTGTGTGTGCCTCACTCCTCGCTGCCAGTGTCCCCATCGGTCTGTGTCCCACCAAAACTGTCCTCATCTCCCTTCGCACATCCGAAATGAGCTTTGTCTCTCGAACACACCTCATCTGACCCCAACACTGCCCAAAACAGTATGCCATACACGATATGATAATATGTATATATATGGCACAATGAGTTGACTGACCCCGGAGTCCCCCGAACCCATAAATAGGAGCTTCACCTCCCTCCATATGCTGGATGTGTACGCACATTGCAACATAAGGAGATCCGTGCTTTTGACCCCTAAGTTACATAGCCCACATTACTCTGGTCCTTGCCATTTGTGCTTATTGAGATTCTCCCTGTAAGAATAGTATCGTTACACGTAAGCCAGATGAAGGCCTTGACCTTCAAAGGTGCCTTGATCTTCCCAAGTAGTGTCGCCTTGTTGGAACGGCATCCCCCCATGTCAGGAACTCGTACATCGATTTGACAAAGAACACCTCATTGCTACTCAATCTCCAGAAAACCCCATTCCTTGGGCAATTTCTGGTCCGGGCCAACCCTTGAAAACGTCTAAGTGTTGTTGCCTTCTCTTCCCTATTGGGCAAGCCTCCCCTAGGGGTATTCCTGAGGTCCCACTTTGACCTGGTCCAGTGACTTTGCAGCGAATCGTCTACATTCCTAGCACAAGCGAGTACCCAGGTGATGTCGCACATAAATTGTGTGTTACCGCATTTATATTTCCAGGAGCTAATGCTCTCGCTTTTCTCAACTTCTCTCCCTTCCCTGGTTTTATCAATAGCCTTCTATAATGCTGATGCGTAAGTAGGGCCTGCTCAAATATTTTATTTTGAAGGGCCTGCTCAGATATTTTATTTCTATCTACATTCTACACCTTGTTCCTGCTCAGATATTTTATTTTGAAGACCCTTACACACCCCAGCGAGTCAGGCCTAGTTATCTTCCACCATCATTTAGCCATAAGGGCTGCGTTCATCACTCTTAGGTTCATGACCCCTAGTCCACTCTCCTCCTTGGGTTTGCAGACAGTACCCCAACTCATTAGTGGTTACCCTTTTCGGAGGGGGGGGGGGGGGGGGGGGGAGGGGGGGGAGTTTTTATAGTAACTAGAGGGGTATATTAAATTCTCCATCTCTATCAAAATATGCATTCTTAAGTCATTTTAGTTGCACCCGACGATATTTGATAGAGTAAAATTCATCAACAACAACATCAAAATCAATGTCTTCAACCAAATCTCTCTCAATAAAGATTGTCAAACAATCTGTAAGAAAATCATCTTCCATCTTGCTTCGAATTGGCGTTTTAACAAGTTTCATAGCAGAGAATGCACGCTCTGTTGTTGCTGTTGAAACAGGAAGAGTCAACACCAAGCGAGTGAGTCTATCAATCAAAAAATAGATCATTGACTTTTTTGTTTCCCGACATTAGTCAGATAGAGAAGACATATCTGAAACAAATGATGACGAATCACATCGACCTCATAATGTTGTAACTCCACTATTAAAGAATACAACTCAGCTGTGGTGAAATCTTCAGGATAGAAATTATCTGCAAGAGTACAAATATCATCTATCTTGAATAATTTAAATCCGTCAATAGAATCAAAAGTTGTACTAAGAATAAGTAGTTCAACTGTCGACTCGGGAAACCTGATACACAAATCCACAATATGAAAGTCTATTACAGCATTGAAGATATCAACACGATAATAATGTTAAAATGTGATATCATCTCGTTGTTGACAAGAGTGACCAGTACCATCCATGTAAGTAGCATTCATATCAGGTACTAAAATATCATGTTTCTCACAAAATGAAATCAGATACCGAATAAAAGTCTCCCAACCATTTTATCTCAACTTCTGAAGAAGTGCTTTTGTTGATGAGACTAAATCCATAGCTATTAAGATGTCTAAAGATTTGTGTTTAAATTCTAAACAAAGAATGTTGGTGATACCCATCACTTTAAACATCAAATGAAAGATAAAACAAAATTCAAAAAACAATACCGCCTTAAATAGGCCTTTAGCTTCACCTTTAATTTTAAAGCTGTTTCCATTATGAATAATGTTACCAAGAACTGTAGAAGTTGCATCAAACATATCAGTCAAGCTGCTCACTGAAGCAAAGTGGGAGCCTCAACAGGTTGTTCCAACTCATTGCAAACTACATATCTGATTAGCACCTCTTCCAGAACCAAGTTCCTCGGATGCTAGTCTATCTGCAACCTCAGCTTCTCGAACCGATTTTAACTCCATATGACGTTTAGCAGAAACACCAACGAAGTTTACAATTGCACTTAAGCTTGAGAAAAATAACCAAACATCATGTACTTGCTGAGCCCCTACAAGTAATGCTAGTTGTAACCTATGAGTAAAACAATGTACGAAATAGATATATGGGCATTCTCTAAGAAACAATGCTTGTAGTCCATTCCACACCCCATGCATGTTGCTAGCACCATCGTATCCTTAACCACGTAGATTTTCAATTTGAAGATTGTAACGAGCAAGAACATCACAAATGGTAGTTTTGAGTGTTGTTACCGAAGTAACAAAACACCGGCAACCTCAAAAAATCTTTCTCGAATAAATCCAGCAGTATCAATAAATCTTAAAATCACAGCCATTTGCTCCTTTCCAGATTTATCAACTGCTTTATCGACAAGAATACAAAATTTGCCATCCCTTACTTCTTCACGTATCTTCCTCTTCACAATGTTGGCAATAATGTGCAAGATCTCCTTTTGGATGTTTGGTGCTATATATTTCGCATTTTCAGAAGCATTTTCGAGCACTACTTTGTCAATATCTTCATTCACCTCACCAAAAGCCTTTACCATTGCAATAAAATTTCTACGATTTGAAGACTCAACAGATTCATCATGGCCTTTAAAAGGACATCCTTGTAATGCAAGCCACATAACGCTCCTTATTGTGGTTTTCAGTCTCAACCGATTTTGCCTTACTTATTCAGAAGACATTGCATTCAAGACTTTATCAATATGTTCAGTAGGATTTTTCAAACTATCCCACTTGCGCATAGAAAATTATGTGCAGAAGAAGGCCCGCCTACATGATGCATAAATCTACATTTATCTCCATTGTTAACCCTCTTCCAATTTCGGGAACCTTCAACAGTAAATGCGGGAAATTTCGAAGGATTAGTGTCAAAAAGATAGCATTGAAATCAAAATGCTTTATCTTCTGATTCTGAATACTCAAGCCAAGAAAATTGGGTGAACCATTGATATTGAAAACGCCGATATTGTTTTCCATCCAATGAGCGTGGATATTAAACTAATTTTGGTTGATATGGTCCCATATCTATATATGATCTTCGAATATTTTCTTGTTGATTGATTGTATAAGACCATATTGGACGGTGAATGTCGGGTCACGCTCAAGAATTGAGATCCACATCTACGGATGGTTCTTGTTGAATGAAAACTGGAACATGATCTGATGTTGAAACATCATCCAAAATTGGAACTTGAGCACTTGATGATTGACCAACACTTTTTTTACTAAAAAATTGAGAAGAGAGGGTGTAGTTTGTTTCCTTTTTGCATTCATCGTATCATCAAATTGCAAAATTGTAATTCCTGTAAAAAGCATAAATATTAATCTCCGTAGTACTATATACACCACTCAATCAGAAAATCTGAACTCCAATTACTCCAACATAACTGATAGCTCCATTTCTTCAAAAGAACTTGCTGGAAGTCTCTAACCATTTTTTTGTATAATCTGATTATGCTATATTGCTACAACTAAAGTCTAAACCTTAACAAGGTAAGGAAAAAATTATCCAACCTTAATATATAAAGGATTGCAATTTGATGTAATTTCATAAATCACATTCACTGATTCACATGGGTCTTAGGCTAAATATGCCTGAATAGTCAAATAGATCTAGTGATATCTCTAATGATCCAGTGATCTCTTTAAATCTAAACAGACAATCTCCTTAAAAAAAAATCTAATTAGACATGAGACAATCTCTCTAATCAGACAGTGAACAATTTATATGCCACTAGAATTCATACTAATTTCTCTTATTTCTCTAAAAGGCAGTTTAAATGAATTTGAGAGCCACACCATTACAAATCAAAATCAAGAAGTAGAGAGAAAGAGAGAAAGAGAGTACCAGTCCAATCGTCGACTTTGTCGCTGTTGGGTATCGTCGACTTCGTCCAATCGCCAGCACTCCGCAGCCCCGCAGCACTAGGGTTTGGGTTTTCTTATTTGGAGAAGAAGGGAAACAAGGAAAATTGGACGAAAGGAAGAAGGGAAACTGGGTGGTATGGGTTTGGATTGGAGCTTGGGGGAGTTGGGCTTGGGCCCAACTATAAATGAGGGTGGAGTGGGCTGCAAAATATGTTTAGGGGGGTTGAAGCTTTAGTCCACCATAATATTCCAAAAAAAAAATTTAAGGGGAATCCCAGAATGTGGAGGGGGGGACTATAGCATACAGCACCCCTTAGATCCGCCCCTGACTTTTTCCTCGTAACGTTACATCGATCCTATTAAGAATTTGGTGCAGCGAAGTGGATTTTTAGGAGTGAGAAGCAAAAAATGAACCAATGAAAAATCAAATAAGTAGATCAAACTAAGCACACAATGTTTGTCCCAGTTCGGGCGAACATAATCCGGAGGAAAATAAGGGAGATATTACTAATATAGAGAATGTTACAAGAGTTACAAACTCTCTCACCAATAACATATCTATCTCCCAAGCCTCACTAGAAGATATTCTGTTGTTACAATGGAAAACTCTTAATGAAGTATTACATCTCTCAATTAAGGCTATTACAATATATAAAGATTTAGATAAACACTAAGTTTAGTCTTGATAGAATAACATTATGATATGTTTTGAAGATAGCCACATTATACAAATCGTACGATCTAACTTGGAGGAGAAGATGGGCTCAAAATAGATCATCCAGACTGGAACAAAAGAGTTGTTGCTGCCGTTGTCAGTCAACTGCACAAAGTGATAGTCAACCGCATTAGGTCATCTCCGAACCAGAGAGCATGCAGTCAGGGCAGCAGTCTAATGCTACTATTGTTGCCTTGCACTTGCTCCTGTAGATGCTTACTTCTTCTTCCACCAATGACGCTTCAACCTTTCTCGCTTCATTCTCTTCACATCGAACCCAAGTATGCAAAACGTACACAAAACAATGTCCACCTTAGATTGCATACTCATGTTATCAACACTGTATGACTAATCATCGTGACTCTTTTTTTCACCACCAGTAAACGAACTCGGTTGAATGGCTTCTTCAGCTAGTTGAATCTACCTTCCACATTATTTCACCAATTAGTATGCCCCCTCAATGGCACACCCCAGTAGGCGTTAACACAGAGGTGTCACCCTCCACACAAACTCCACCTACCCATATGCACTCTTCACCTCTTGACGATATTTGAACATTGCGTTTTTGTCGCAGACTAGATGACTCTTTAGGAACAAGGGGCTTAGAAACACTTGTGCAAGATTTTCTGCTCCCACAAAGCTTATAGAGGTTGTGCTGGCCTGGCCCAACACCATTCTTCCCCTTCATCATCTTACGATGACCTTCCCAAACAAACAGAACTCCACCTCGAGTTATGTACCTGTAGATGCTTCCAGAGTTCCTAAGGATACCATATTTCATTTCAGCAGTGGAATATGCACGACCTCCCTTAGTGTGTATCCATTTTCATCTGGCATCTCAACTCAACTATTTCCTCGCTCACTACTTGAAAAATATCACCAGTTCCCGTTCTCACATATCGCCTTGTTGTAGAATTGTAAGGAGAAAACTTCTCCATCTAAGAGAAAATGTGAGTAGAACTACCCGAATCAAAAAACCAACCAGAATTCACATCTAAAGAGTTTGAAACAGGAGGCAATCGAAATTTCACTTGATTCAGTGGCACTGACAACATTGTCGCTCTTCTGATTCAACAATTTGCGACAATCCCTCTTGTAATGCCCAGTCATCTTGTAATATCGGCAACGGATCACATCTTTATGCTCACTTTCCTGTTTAATTGAAGGATCTTCCACTATTAAGTAACTATTGGAAGTATACGTTGATTTATGAGTCTCCTTTCTAACTTGATCTTATTTCAAGCCCTTGATCACACCGACCACCGAAAGACTCTCGTTGGCAGGTTTTTTTGTGAAGCATGGTAGTTACCAAATGCTTGTACCAATCTAGCAATGAATATATCAAGTTGAAAGATTTATCCCTTTCACTTAGATTATCTGCCTTATCACCCTCAGTTCAGATAACACTTGATTGAACTTTGTAATATCATCTTAAAGATCAGTACCTTTCTTCTTTGAAAAATAAAACAATTTTCTCTTCCAGTATATCTGATCTAGTAACGACGATCCCGAGTAGTCAGTAATAAGCCTTGCCCACAGACTTGCCGCACTTTTTGTTATACCCCGCAAAATAGCATATAACTATTTTGCATTGTAATCTGTGCACGTCTGAGTATTGCACGCGATTATATATTTTTCTAATAATTATTAGTTTTAATTGAGAAATTTCAGATATATTAGCCATTCTAAACCCAATGAAATGTACTTGCGATATCTTCTCAATTAAACTAAGGGTTTGCCCCGATTGTTTTAACAAGACAATCTTCGAAAAAAAAAATAATTTTTATAAACATTATATATATATATATATATATATATATATATATATATATATATATATATATATATATATATATATATATATATATATATATATATATATATTATTATTATTATTATTATTATTATTATTATTATTATTATTATTTATTTTAAACCAAGTTATACTTGAATTGAATGTGGATTGCACTTGTGCTTAGGTCTTAGGGTTAGGGTTAATTCTTGTTGACCTAGGGTATGGTGACCTATGGTTAGGAGCTAACCCTCATCTTAATCAACCCTAGGCCCATCTTGATGAGATCCTATGGTTGGAAATCCACCGTGAAGAGTTTTCTTCATGAATTTCCAAGAGACATCAAGAATGTTCTAGGACTTGTGTGTTGGCATCATCACCTCCATCCATCTCCACTCACTCAACCCTAACCCATCCTCCACCCTTCATTTTTGGACGGCCCACACCCAAACCCTATCACCCCCATTTTCTATAAAGTCCCTACTCCATTCACATCTCATCTCTTCTATCTTGTTTTGTCAAAACAAAAAAAAAACAAAAACAACAAAAAAAAACAAAAAAAACAAAAAAAACAAAAGGTGAAGTTTTTAGTAGTAGAAGAAGTTGTAGTAGAGAATGAGAAAAGAGATAGCCAAGCAACTACACCTTGGTTGTAGAAGATCAAGTGAGCAAAGGAAGGGAGCAAGCAAGCTTACAAGGAGTTTTCTTGCAAAAACCAAAGATGTGGGTGATTCTCTAAAACTCTAAAAAAACTTTTAGTTTTTTTGTGTATGTGATTTTAGCATGTGGTAGTAGTTAAGAGAAGTGTGGTTGCCATGTATGAATATTGACGTGCTAAGAAAAGTAGCTTGTATGATAGAACAACTCTTATCATGATCTTTGGTTGAAGAAACATGTATGTGATGTATAGCTTAAATAATTTCTAACTCACAAACGGCTTGGAATTTTGGATTAAAATTTTTAGTACTTGTTATTCTATGAATCTAGAGCTCACATGAATTTTTTAATAATATTTGGAGTCCATTTAGTATCCCAAACAGCCACTCAATTTTCGGACACATACAGCTGAAAAAGCTGCTATTTTGAGAGAATTTGTTATGCCTTTCAAAAATCATAACTCGGTATTGGTAGGGTTTTTTTAGCTGAATATTTTTCTGGATGCTATTGTATGTGTCTAAAACCATAGTCTTAAATTTCATACTTTTCTGAGATCGTTTGATGCCTCAAAAAATTTCTAAGTTAAAACTGGTCTGAAAGACAGAAGCTGAATCTGTTTGTTTTGAGACTGATATTCATCTATTCATAAATACTTTGTCGGTGCATGAAATTGCAATGAAATTTTGCGGTAGCTTTTAGTATGATTCTACATCATGATTATAAAATTTTATAATTTTAATATAGCATTTGATGAAGTTACAAAATAAATTGTATATGGAGGTAAAGACTCTGTCTGAAAAGCAGTAGAATTTTTATGCTATGTTTGAAGAGTCATAACTCCCTGTGCACAATGAATTTGGATGCAAATTTTGGACACAATGGAATTGTATATGTTTATTTTCATAATCTTAAATTTCATGAGCTTTGGACTTAGGGTTGATTTGTTATTGAATTTTAAAGTAAACTAGGTTTAGCTTTAGCTCAGGTTAACTAGTCTGTGAATTTGTGTAAATCTGGAATTATATGTTAAGAATTTGGAATAATGATCAACTAGAGATTTGTAGTAGAGATTCATATCTTTCCAAAACATATGGAATCATACAATTCCTGTTTGTGTAGCAAAAGTTATGATTTTCCTAAGATTGGGGCAGACCCGATCTTAGTCGAGATCCTGTTTGTTAAATGAATCAATTTTTCCCTGTGTGTGCACCTGATAGAAATTAGAGTTTTTGAGGACTTTAATGGATGAATCTGAGGATGTGAACAACTATCAAGTTTTATTAGACACTTCTACCTTTCCATAGAACCTGGATTTGTATCTTTCCGATGGGCGAGTAGGTTTTTATGCCATCGGCAAGGCCCAGCCAGTGTACGGGGAGTACGTACACGGGCTGATGATTAAGAGACCTTTTAGAGCAATTAGATGGATGAATCTGATGCAGTGGTCTACTGAAAATTTGTAGCCTAGACTCTTAGTTTTCCAGAATGGGTAATATCATGCAATTTCGAATTGTAGATTGGAAGTTATGAATGTTACCAGTTCAGCAACCTGCTGTCTTAATCGACTCCAAGCATATGTTAACTCGGGAAGCTTGAGTTCTATAAGAAATTTGAGGGAGTTGTCAACTAGGGGATGGCAGTAGAGTTTCTTACCCTTCTAGAAAACCTAATTTTGTTGAATTCCGATGAGCATAACTTGAGTTGCAGCAAGTGCTTATCATTGGAGTTTTGAGATATTTTAAAGTATTATCCCTTCTAAGAACTTCATTTGGGACTTGTACGAGATTGTTGTGCTCAGTACTCATGATGGACACGTGAGTAAGAGATTAGCTGTGTGATCGATTTGTGAATGGTGTCTTGATGCCTGAGTCTATCAATGGCCGGGTATTGGTGTTTGCATATGTTTACCTTCATTCACAAATTTGTATGCATCTTTTGGGTGCCAATGGACTACTCACTGAGAGTCACGGGTCGGGGATATGGTCGAAGACCTGTGAAGGTATTGGAAATCGATGAATAATTCACCGTGATTAATTTCTATTTTTGACAGACTAGTCAGGCTCAAACATTTGTTTCATATGACACCGTGCATGATTTAAGTGCATAACGTGTTTTCAGTAAACCGTATTTAATTAAGTTTTCTTTACTGTTCTTTTGAAGAAAGAATTGGTGTTAGGGGTGATTCTCTATAATCCGACTCGTTCTAAGAGCTAGTACTAGGCAGTGATAACCAGGGTTGTCTCTTCCTATCAAAGGGATACGGGTTGTGTCTTTTCAATAGTTAAGAATACAGGAACCGAATCTTGCTCTGTTAATTCCTGAGGTACCTTGATAAGAACGGAATGTTCTCTTGTTCAGTGTTGGTGGACAGGAACGGACCATGGTGGATCTTCAGCGCAATGGGTATGCTGCGATGTATCTGTAAGTTCGTCACGAATTTTGAGAGAGGTCTGATGCAACGATTATTAGTGACAAACAGGATAGCTCCCCGAATTTTATAACCTCCTCAATCATGTTGTACTTATCAGGAACAGGAAGTGTACAATAGTAGAAGGCATTGCATGGCGAGGGTTCAAAACTCTGAAACTGGAGGAAACGGCTTAATCTGGAACGTATGTAGTATAGATGCATGCGTATCCAAAGTCTTGCTGAAATTAGATTAAGTGCATTTGTTCTGTACTCTGTAATTTGCATTAGACTTCAGTTCATGGCATACACAAATACTAGGAAATTAAGATGCATGTTTCTTTTCCATTCAAGATGGTTGTGGGTATGCAAGTTGCAAATCGCTGTTTTCTTATCAGTATTTCATCAATAGAATTACTGACGTGCCCTCAATTAGGTGTTGGGCGAAATTATGAATGCAGGCATCCAAATGAAGGAACAGTGTACCTGCCTACCATTCAAGCAGGTGCAGAAATAATTAGAGTCGCGCAGTGGGAGACTCTAGCCGAGGGGAAAGTCTCAGGGAAGCAGATTGACCACTCAGCGGAGTTCGGCAGTGATCAATCAATTATCATTCTGGAAGACAGCTGATAGCTTCACAAGAGGAGTCTAAATAATTATAAAAGTTGTAATGAGTTAATGTAATTTTTATTCCTTGTTCAGGAACAAGATACATTTGTAATTTATGATGTAATGATTTTATTTGGCAATAAAAAGTTTTTAAATTTTCGTGTTATTACTGTGTTGAGATGCATTTGAAGGCAAAGATTCTGGTTGTGTCACGGATGTCCGGTAACGGGGATCCGGCCGGGGCGTTACACTTTTTCCCTCAAGGAAGTTCCACTTGAAATCTCCCGCCAGTGATAATCGGATTAAACTTAGAGCTCTTAGAAAAACCTCGTCCTACACCTTCTACTTCATGTCGTTTGGGTTTCCTTTATCTCCCTTTAAAGCTAGATACAAACCTTCTTGAAGCAGTATGTTGTACATGTCCACCTTCTAGAGATTAAAGTTGATCTTGCCGTCGAACTACTTGATTTTCACATAGCTCTGACCTGTCATCTTCACCAAGGAAACTCGTCAACCGAAGCTTTGATACCAGCTGTTAGGAATTTGGGCAGCGGAGTGGAGCTCTAGGAGTGAAAAGCGATAACCAGTCTAATGAACAATCAAACAAGTAGATCAAACTAAGTACCCAAAGCACACAATGTCTGTCCGGGTTCGGGCGAACCTAACCCGGGGGGAAATAAGGGAGCTAGAGAAGATTACAAGAGTGACAAACTCTCTCACCAAGAACTTGTCTATCTCGAAGCCTCACCAGAAGATAATATATTGTTTACAATTGTAAACTCTTAATGAAGTACCACCTCTCTTAGTTGAGGCAATTACAAAATATAGAGATCTAGAGAAACCCTAAGTTTAGTCTTAATATAATTATCGTTCGATATATCCACAAGACATAGCCACAATATAGGAACAGTATGATCTAACTTGGAGTATAAGATGGGCTCAATATAGATCACCTAGACCCGACACAAAGAGTTGATGTCGTTATGGTCGGTCGACGGCCCAAAGTGGCAGTCGAACGCATTTTTTCATCTCCAAACCAGAGAGCATGCAGTCGGATTAGCAGCTGACTGTCACCCGACTGCTGATGTTGTTGCCTTGCTCTTGCTGTTATAGTTGCTTGCTTCTTCTTCCACCAACGACGCTTTGACCTCTTCTCGCTTCATCATTTTCTTTTCACATCGAACCCAAGTATGCAAGACATAAACCCAACACATCTTTTTCAAAGGAACCTCCTGTGTGGTTGGTCAATTCTTTTATCCACCAGTATTGACAACTCAAAGAACAAAAGTTAGTAAAACCAGTTATTTAGTTAACTTATCGAAATTAAATACCACCGTTTAAAGTTCACTATATGGGTTTTCATCTTCTTACATAATTTTCTTCTCATTCTCATTGGAATATATATATATATATATATATATATATATATATATACACACACACACACACACAAAGAAAGCTATCAAGTGACTCTCCTTCAATCCCCCAAAAATCAAAGGTCCAGATCTAACCTCACAAAACACATTCCCCCCCCCCCCTAAAAAAAAAAAATCCCCCAAAACTGAAATTCAAATCCAAATCCCCCAAAACAACTCCTTTATTTATTTAATTATCTCTCTCTCTCTCTCTCTCTCTCTCTCTCTCTATATATATATATATATATATATACACACACAATTATTTTTCTACCCCAATTTATAATTATTTTTCAAAATATACTAATGAAAACATGGACTTTTATTTACAGCTAATTATAGTCATACTATTCAAACTTGAGCTATATAATTGTTGATTTACTGTTTACAAGGCTTTTCATATGCTGTATCGTTCTGAAGACGTGTCGTAGGTACGTGCCCACATGCAAATCTAGTATATATATATATATATATACATGAGAAATGTGAGCATCATATTTGCATGAGGAAATTCTCTTCATAAAAAGTTATTATATTCACTTTGTGGGACCCTCGGGGAAAATCCACATCATCCATCATGTTTATCATGTTAATGTATATATGTGTAAAAAAACCAAATGGTTTGGTGGTCGTTCACCCATACATCATGGGGTTGAAAATGAACAATTTCAATAAAATTACAAATCATACTATAAATTGGAGCACATGATGCATAGGTAAACGACCTCCAAACCACTTGATTTTTCTACACATGCATCCATTGGCATGATAAACATTATGGACTGTATGGATCTTCCATGAGAGCCCCAACTAAATGAGTATAATCACTTTGTATGAGGATAATTTTCTCATACAAATATGAGGCTCTCTCTCTCTCTCTCTCTCTCTCTCTCTCTCTCTCTCTCTCTCTCACACACACACACACACACACACACACACACACACACACACACAGAGATGAATCAAATCGCTTATCTTTCAAAGATATTTTCACATCACTCATCTCATCATCTCATATTATTATTATTAGGAGTAGTATTAGTAAGTAGGAGAAGGAGGAGGAGAGTAGTAGTTAGTAGGAGTATGAGGAGGAGCAGTAGGAGTAGTTAGTAGTAGGAGGAGTAGTAGTAGGAGGAGTATACATACATACATACATACATACATACATACATATATATATATATATATATATATATATATATATATATATATATATATATATATATATATATATATATACTAGGTATGCCCGTGCCACGTGCCTACGGCACGTATTCAGAACTGCATATAAATTTATTTGGAGTTATTTGGTTGGATGAACTGCATATAAATTTATGCATTATACATACTAAGATCAAAAGTCATTCACTATACCTCTTTAGGAATTTATCTTTATTGCCCTTAAATATCTAAATATTGACTTATCCAATTCTTCAAAAAGCTAGATTTTTTTTTAAAGAAATGTAAGAACATTAATTAAAAATATGCACCATGACAGGAAAAAAAAACTGATTGTAAACAAATACAACCACCTTTCTAATACAATCATCTACTATATACAGGCCTCCTTTGAAATTATATTGTTGATTCTCATTTAAGACTTTTGGTGGTTGATTCTCTCCTTTGGTGTGTTGGTGTAGACAGTGATGCAAAACACTATATGATCTGAATAATTATTTCAAGCTTGTTGTATTTATTCTTGATTATATATCTATCATATCCTAGTTGGGGCGGCATCCCAATGCAGCCCTAGTTATGAATAGTGTGTTCTCAGCCTACTGGTTTTTTTTAAACCACATGTTCAGTGTCTGTTGTTCAGAGCTTACAAAATTTGAAACTTCATGTTCAGCTTCTGTTTTTCTTGAGCGTACACACTTTGATACTTCATGTTCAGTTTCTGCTGTTCATGTTCAGTTTCTGCTGTTCATTTTCTGTTTGTTCTGAGTTAACAAAATTTGATACTTCATGATGTGTTTCTGTTTGTTCTGGGTTTACCAAATTTGATACTACATGCTCTGTTTGTGTTTGTTATGAGCTTACAAATTTGATACATCAGGCTCTGTTTGTGTTATTTATGAGCTTACAAAATTACACACTTCATGCTCTGTTTCTGTTTGTTCTGAGCTAACAAAATTTGACACTACATGCTCTGTTTGTGTTTGTTCTGAGCTTACAAAATTTGATACTTCATGATCTGTTTGTGTTAGTTCTGAGCTTACAAACTTTGACACTTCATGCTCTGTCTCTGTTTGACACTTCATTTATAAAAAAAATATTAGCCATTTTACATGCCGCTAGCCAAATGACCAAGATATAGTTTGGAATCATAATAGATTTTAGGAAATTTTCTGAAAATTTCGACAGAACCTCCCTTAAAATATTAGCCATTTTACAGCAATTCATTACGGAATTCTGCTTACAATTAAAAATTTATTATCACAGTCAAGAAATATAAATCCTCCCCAAGCCAATCCAAGCAATATCACACAGACATTATATATAAAGGGCTCTGGGAAGAAAAAATCTTCATATGACTAAGATACAAAATAAAAACCAAGATATCATTTGAAAACATAATAGATTTTAGAAAATTTAGTAAAAATTTTGACAGAACATCCCCTAAAATATTAGCCCTTTTACAGAAATTCCTTACGGAATTCTGCTAACAATTAAATATATGACATCATAGGCAATAAATATCAATCCTCCCCAGGCGAAACCGAGCAACATCACACAGGCATCATATATATAAGGCTCTGGGGGGAAAAATCAAAATATAATGCAAGATACAAAATAAAAACCAAAAATTCGTTTGAAAATGTAATGATTTTTTTGAAAAACCTTTAAAAAACCAAACACAGAACCCAATACTCCACAAAATTGCGGGTACGGGTATTAACATAACTATATTATATCATCATTATATACAGATACTTACATAATCTCCCAAATTGCTAAATATTACAACTATTACAACATTCACCAAAATATACACCAACCAACCGAATGACCAAAAAAAATTTACAGTGTTGTAGAAAAATACAATGCTTCAAGTCTTCAAAAATGGGACCAAACAGTGTACCTAAAAAAACAGTAAGAGTTTTGAAACAAATAGTAAGTTTACAATAATCAATCAAAACAATGAGAGTTTTAAAACTAACTAACACCAAACAGCAAACAATAACTAACAATAAACAGCAAACAAAAACCTTTGCATGAAATAATACAAAATGAGTCAACTTTTTGGAACCTCTTCGAAAAAAGGTAAAAAAACACATTCAGTCAGCTCTATTAAGGGTATCTTCATTTATTTCTTTTTGTTCGCTTTCCTTTCAGCTCTAGTAAGAAGAATATACCAGTTTTGTCAACTTCTTTTCTACTCATGCTAACTAATGAATATCTGCAAGAAGGAGACGTTCCTTGTTCTAGTAAGGTAATTAGAACACATTCGGTCAGCTCTAGTAAGAAGAACATACCAGTTTTGTCAACTTCTTTTCTACTCATGCTAACTAATGAATATCTGCAAGCTTGTTCTCAGTCCGTTATAGACTTCCATAAATAACTTGTGTTTTTCTCTTTTAATCACTTGCTGAGATTTCCTGTACTTATATTCTTCTAGAGTTTCCTGATCGCTGTATGTGCAATTGTAACGGAGACATTTTCAACGGGGATTGATTCAGGATCTTTTCAGGTGAAGCAGAACTCTTATCAAATTAGTACAGCCGATTGCTTTTCATGTGTCCTTATACATTAAGTGCAAAGAGTTTACAATACTGTTTTATATATCAAATTGTGGTATGATGTCATGTTGGTATCATTTGTATTATTTTGAGATGATTCTACATTGTGTGTCACCAACTCACCATAATCTACTCAAAATAATAATTTTGATAGTTCTTGTGTATTTTTTCAATTTTTTCCTGACGAATACAATTTTCAAAATAGTAATTAGAAGATGATATTCCTGACGAATACAATTTTTTCCATTTGATATTTTCTATTGGAGCAATGCATTTTGCAACGTTATACATTAACTGGGAACTGGACCACCCAATAAGAAAGTAAGACATTCATATATAACTGACTTTCAATTGTGTCCAATTGAGATATTTAAAAGTAAATAGTTTTTTCATCTTCTTTTTCTAATTATTAATATGACCAGATGGAGCATTGCCGTTGGGTGGGCTAGTACATGGATGAAAGCTGAATAGGTGTTCGAAAGCTGAATTAAATGTGTTTAGCCAAAATAATTTTTTCCAAACTACTACTTTTATCTTTTTCCCTAACACACCTAAAGTTAAACTAAACAATACTCTTTCTCTGAAGACCCATCCTTGTCAGGAATGCTAAATAGTGAGAGAACATGCATGATCAAACACATTAACCATTATAACAAAGGTATATACCATGTAGAACGCCTTCCAATATCCCCACCCCAACTTTCATCCAAATATCACAACAATGGGTTGTACGTATCGAGGCATATATTACAAAAGTTAAAGGAGGAGATAGGTGGAAAAAACTTACTTTTCACATGCACCCTTCCTATATCGATCCGCTTGATATATCTTTGATCCTCTATCATACCACGCTTTCGTATAGTTTGGATCTGACTTCCACTTCCGTTGATGTTTTAAACTCTAAAAAAACCAAAACCAAAACCAACAATTTTGATAAAGACATAAACAACAAAGTAAAAATTAGTACATACACAGGAATGAGAGGCTTACCGGTCTCTCAGCATTAAGATACCAAGGAGCCGAAGACATATACTGAGGAATATGGGGATTGATTTCTTTTCCATCTTCGTTAACCTCGGCCGGGGCAAGCCCCGCCTTTCGGGCCTCCTCCAATTCCAACTGTTTCCGATGGTCCTCTCGAGACTTAAAGGACACTGCAATTCAGTACAGAATATATAAGTACATGAAAATTAAATCTTAGTGACATGAAATGAAGGCAAAAATCATTTAACAACAGCTTGGTTCTTAAACGCAGTCATAAAAGTAAAATTACTAATTGAACAATATCACAAATTAGAACCAATTTAATCAGTCAAAACCCTAAATTCCCAATTCATCAAACCCTAAATTGATGATAAAAAGCACAAACCCTAACAAAATTGATACTAAAATTGATACCTTATAAAAATGGTGACATCTTGAAATCAAAATTTGTGCTGGCATGGGATGCCTATCTGTTTATGATAGATGAATCTCATCATCAGAACTTTATCCCATCTATGGAATTGTCTATAAAGCACCAATCACACCACGACTAAAATGATGACATGCAGATACAGAAAAGCATAAATATAAAATATATCGAGAAAGTCAATACAGATAATTAAATAGCAAACAGATAATTAAATTCAAAAAAATAGAAAAACAACCTTATAATTGCTATTGTAGACTAATAATATGAATAGGGGGTAAATATATCCAAATCATTTAGCTTTGGTCCATGCATTTGTTAAGATGAATGATGCATTTGTTAAGATGAATGACTGAATGTATATTAAGGAGACGTTCCTTGTTCTATTAAGGAGACGTTACCTTAATAGAGCTGGTATGTTCTTTTCTACTCATGCTAACTAATGAATATCTGCAAAACTGGTATGTTCTACTTTACATAGGATGTTTCATTATCTAACTGAAGGAGACGTTTCTTGTTTTTATTCCAGGAGATGTTCCATTAGCATTATAATCAGCAACCTACCCTTTTCTTCTTTTACATTGTATTTTGGGTTTGAAATTTTATTTATGTTCTAATTAAATAAATTGCTGCAAATGAAGTTTGTGATATTTGTATAGATCAATGGTAATAGACCAACTGTGTTATTAATTAAATGTAGCCTTCCGTTCTGCTGCAAGAATCAATCATTTGCTTTCAGTTAATTTTAAAGTTGCAGTCTGTTAGAATGTTTTTAAAAATAAGATATCTGTAGTTTGTGTTAAGGTTCAAACATTTAATGAAGTTGACATGTAAGCTATCGTCTACATAGTATAAATTTACGTTAATAAGAAGCATGTAGTTTTCCTTTTTTTTGAATTTTTAAACTTACCGTCTGTTAGAATGTTTTTAAAAATAAGATATGTAGTTTATGCACATTTAATGAAGTTGTCAGGCAAAAACATAATATTTAAGGTCAGTAGGGGATAGTAGGGGATAAGCTGCTTTGGCTAAAAATAATGTTAACGTTGAAATAGCAAAATTCAAAAAAATGTGTGCATAAAAGATAATATTCAAAGCTACAGGTCTAAGAAAATATTGCTTAATTTAAACTTCTTAATTTTAAACTTGCTTAATTTAAACTTTTAGCTATAATGAAGATCTCTCTTTGATGCTTTCATTTTAAACTTATTTCCAATAACTAATTGAGTTCTAAATAAATTGGTTACCGGAGTGATAAACACTGAATAGCTGTTTTAGATTTGTGAGGTGTAATTTCAGCAGTGTGTCGTCTTATTGTTTGGTTTGTAGTTCACCGACATCCAACTTTTATGCCATAAGTTAATTATAAGTTCAAAAGTTTATAGGAAACCCAAGTATTACCTTCAGAAAAAATTGTTTCAGTTAGACAGTTACTTGTATAAGTGTTTACTGCATTTTCGGAAATGAAGCTGTGTTTAATAACTGGAGTTTTGTAAAGTTATCTCACATAACCTTAGATATCTAACGTTGGTCTGGTTGGGGACTTCAGTGGTGTTGAGATAATTGTTATATAAACTTTTGTTGGCCACAAAGTTTTAACCATAGTTCTCAATTCCATTACTATCTTTATCTAAACTATACTTATCCAACCACTTGCAAAATAACTCATCAAAAAGTGTGCTATACAAAATAAGAGCATGTAAATGTTTTCAGGATGAATTTACCTGAATGTCCAGCAAAAGCCGCAGTGTCCCTGATCTTTTACGGGGCTCACTATTCTTGCCTCCCTCGAATCTTTCTGCAATGCCAAACACATCATCAAAAGATATGGTTTAGCTTAAAAAGAACATAAATTAACTTATTCACCTTGCACTTTAACGTAATTTCAGCAAGACGTCTACAATATTTGTTCACATTCCTAGGAAATTGCATTAACATCATTATAATTCAACTGACAGTAACTATGCTTAAATAATTGGTTAGTTAAACAAAATATCGAATTAACAGTACCTATGCATTAACATAATTATGATTCAACCGAACAATTTTACCAATTGAGCAATTCTGGCAAAATTTTCACTTTTATAATCAAATTAAACAAAATGGAAGAATAATGAACAAAATGCATATGGAATATGGAAAAAATTTCAAACCCCTCCAACCACATTTCCTTCATCTCGATCTGCACTAAAACCCACTAACCCAATTGAACCATCAAATTCTCAAAACTGTAACTTTTTTTTAAAAAAACCCTAATTTGTAGGATTACAAAACGTATCTAAAAAACCCCATCCAAAATTTCAGCAAGTCGTTCCCTTACCACACAAAAAAATTGATTTTAAAATTTTTGGGTTCACTGCCTGAGATGTAGTGACAGTAATTAAACAAAATTACATTCCCTTACCACACTAATAACAAAACTAAACAAAATTAAACAGAAAATTCAACAGATTACACTAAATTCATGGCTCACTACCTGAGATGTAGAGACGGTGTGGGATTCGGTGACGGTGATAAATTCGGTGGTTGGAGTTGAGCGGCGTCGGGGTTGGCGGTGGTGGATGACATTGAGTAATCCTTGACATTGACCACTGCAGCAACAACCTTTTGAAGGTAAAATTACACTCAAAGTTACACTCAAAGTTTCTATACTCAAAGGCAGGTAAAAACTTGAGAAAAACTATATGAGTATGCATTGAATGATTCAGAATGCATTGAATGAGAGAGAGACTAACCAAGACGTCTGATTTAACCCATCCACTTTAGTTTCAGATGCCCCCAGTGCAGCAGGTTCCTATAATCAGAATGTTTCACGTCATTTGTGCATTTCATCGAACATGATGAGTGCAAAAAACAGAAATATGATAAAACTACATGAAGGGGGTGGTTCCTTTCTAGGGTCAGAATTTAGGAAAATATCCAAAGCATCTACTCAAAATGAGTAATTATCTATATAACAAAATACGCAAGATTGGATTTTTACCTTTCGATTTTATCTGCGTGAAGGTGAAATTCTTCGGGGGTGGGAGCTTCCGTCCAATCTTCCGCTTTATTTTCTTCAAATCAGAAAACAAAATTAAAAACAACGAAGAAGGATAAGAGTGAAGAGAGAGAGAGTTACTTTGAAATCGATGCCGCATTTCTGTTTGTTGGCGAACCTGGGCTTGGATCGCACCATTGTTAGAGTTCCAGGAAGAAACAGCCATTATTGTCCTTCAGTAGTTACACATTTGGTGAGAATCAATCAAGTACCAACAGCATGAAAAGAGAAACATAACTAATAATCAACTCCAATTTGGAAGTTATAAATAAGGTCAAAAGTTGTACAAAACATATATATGCATAATAAGGTAAATTGATGACAACCATACTTATCATTGTCGAGTAAAGTAGCTGCAGCCTCAAAATAATCAAAAAATTCAGAAACTAACGGCTATTAATTTATAATGACAATGTTCAAAATAACAAAATATAAAAGCAATGCAGATTTGAGAAATCCACCTTCCAATATAATCACTCGTTTGAAATTCTTTATCTCTACAAATTACCTCAATTGGCACCTAACAAAGTACAGAATTGTCATACAATATTGCAGTAAAGAGAGTGTCACATAACCCTAACAACCCCAGATCCAAAACTCACTTCCCCTTTTCTCATAAACCCCAGATCCCCTCAAAATCTAACATAACCCTAACAACCACATCAAAATTCGATCAAATCAACGGAACCAAACAGAGTGTCACATGTTCGATGAGCGAACCTGGAGATCGGGCGAAGATTTCGGGCTGATCGCCGCCGAATAGCTCGGCAAACTTGTTCTTGATGGTCCTGATTCGGAGCTCCGCCTCCTCGAGAGGGGAGCCGTCGCGATTCGGAGCTCCGCCTCCTCGAGAGGGGAGCCGTCGCCATAGACGGGGTCGAGGGAGGAGAAGATGGGGATCGGGAGAAGAGAGAGAGAGAAGCCATAAGAGAGAGAGGGGGGAGGAGCTCCGCCTCCTCGAGAGGGGAGCCGTCGCGATTCGAAGCTCCGCCTCCTCGAGAGGGGAGCCGTCGCCATAGACAGGGTCGAGGGAGGAGAAGATGGGGATCGGGAGAAGAGAGAGAGAGAAGCCATAAGAGAGAAAGAGGGGGGGAGTAATTCTGAGTGGAGAGAGAGAGTGATTGGTTTTGGTTTTGAAATTTTGGGATTTGAAATTTTGGGCGGGAAAATATGTTTTGTGAGGTTAGATCTGGGCCATTGATTTTGAGGGAGATTGAATATGAGCCACTTGATAGCTTTCTTTGTGTTTTATTATATAGATATATATATATATATATATATATATATATATATATATATATATATATATATATATATATATATATATATATATATACACACACACACACATGAGAAATGTGAGCATCATATTTGCATGAGGAAATTCTCTTCATAAAAAATTTTTATATTCACTTTGTGGGACCCTCGGGGAAAATCCACACCATCCATCATGTTTATCATGTTAATGTATATATGTGTAAAAAACCCAAATGGTTTGGTGGTCGTTCACCCATACATCATGGGGTTGAAAATGAACAATTTCAATAAAATTACAAATCATACTACAAATTGGAGCACATGATGCATAGGTAAACGACCTCCAAACCAATTGATTTTTCTACACATGCATCCATTGGCATGATAAACATTATGGAATGTATGGATCTTCCATGAGGGCCCCAACTAAATAAGTATAATCACTTTGTATGAGGATAATTTTCTCATACAAATATGAAGCGCTCTCTCTCTCTCTCTCTCTCTCTCTCTCTCTCTCTCCGATGAATCAAATCGCTTATCTTTCAAAGATATTTTCACATCACTCATCTCATCATCTCATATTATTATTATTATTAGTAGTAGTATTAGTAAGTAGGAGGAGGAGGAGAGTAGTAGTTAGTAGGAGTAGGAGGAGGAGTAGTAGTAGTAGTAGTTAGGAGGAGGAGGAGGAGGAGGAGGAGGAGTATATATATATATATATATATATATATATATATATATATATATATATATATATACATGAGAAATTTGAGCATCATATTTGCATTTGAGCATCATATTTGCATGAGGAAATTCTCTACATAAAAAGTTATTATATTCACTTTGTGGGACCCCCCCTGGGGAAAATCCACACCATCCATCATGTTTATCATGTTAATGTATATATGTGTAAAAAAACCAATTGGTTTGGTGGTCATTCACCCATACTTCATGGGGTTGAAAATGAACAATTTCAATAAAATTACAAATCATAGTACAAATTGGAGCACATGATGCATAGGTAAACGACCTCCAAACCACTTGATTTTTCTACACATGCATCCATTGGCATGATAAACATTATGGACTGTATGGATCTTCCTTGAGGGCCCCAACTAAATGAGTATAATCACTTTGTATGAGGATAATTTTCTCATACAAATATGAGGCTCTCTCTCTCTCACACACACACACACACACACAGAGATGAATCAAATCGCTTATCTTTCAAAGATATTTTCACATCACTCATCTCATCATCTCATATTATTATTATTATTATTAGTAGTATTAGTAAGTAGGAGGAGGAGGAGAGTAGTAGTTAGTAGGAGTAGGAGGAGGAGTAGGAGTAATAGGAGTAATTAGTAGGAGGAGGGGGAGGAGTAGTAGTAGTAAGCCTATGATCATGTGAGAACTCCTTCGATGCGAACCACCTGTGAACTTTATTTTCAGATATAAACTGAAATATCAAAATAGTTTATTTTGATCTACACATATAAATTAGTCTACAAAAGAGAAATCAAGCCATTTGAGATTTGTTTATCTATGCATTAAAGTGTTACATATTGTATGGCTGAATAACGTTATATTTTATAATGACATGATGGATAGACAAATAAATTTCAAATAACTTGATTTTACATATTTGTACTAATTTAGTAATTCCAAACTATATGAACGGTTATATTATCCATGAAATGACTATGTAAAAAGTTCGCACGAAGCTTATCGAGAGAACTAGTTCTCACGTATCACTCCCCTATATATATATACATGGGCAAACAATTTGGAACACTTTAATGTATGGACAAACAAATCTCATTTGACTTGATTTCTCTTCCATAAACTGATTTAGACATGTAAATCAAAATGAAATGTTCGTATTTTTCAATTTATATCCGAGAAAAAAAATTGCACTTGGTTCTCATCGAGGGAGATTCTAACATATATATATATATATATATATATATATATATATAGAGAGAGAGAGAGAGAGAGAGAGAGAGAGAGAGAGAGCTTTTCGGTTGAGAACTAATTTGGTGAGAACTCCGTGAGAACTCGCGAACACTACAAGAAAATAGTTCTACACCGGCGTTTCTACTCCGGTGTTTTGGTAGAAATGCCGCTGTAGAGAACAGGTAATCTGGCAAGGGAAAAAATTACAGCTCTACACCGACGTATGTGAAAAATGCCGGTGTATGTACGTATACGCCGGCGTTTTAGAGTTAAAAACGCCGGTGAATGTGAAGGATAAGAAAACAACTCCTATCGATCTCATTTTCATTTTATTTCCCCTCCCCTTCCCCCAATTTTTCCCGGTCTCTCTCCATCTCCCTCCTCCCCAATCGAAAACCCCCATCCCATCACTGCCACCCTACCCCGCCGTTGACCCTTCCCCCATCGCCGCCCCGTCCTCCGCCGTCGCCCCTTCCCCCTATCGCCGCCCCATCCTCCGCCGTCGCCACTTATAGGGTTTTACCTTCTCCTTCGTCGTAGGGTTAGGGTTTCTTCTCTCGCCATGGGGAAAACTGGTCGAGGCCGGCAGTTCTGGCTCATCTTCCCGCTCTCGCTAAAGCTCTGGTTCAGAGTCGCGCTCGCGATCCCGATCGCGCTCCAAGTCGTTCACTTCGTCATCTTCGCCTTCTCGAAGCGGCAGCTCTCTTAGCCGCTCCCCCCCTACCCTAGCGTCGAAGGTAATCTTCAAATTCTTACGAAATTTGAAATTTTTGGTTTGGTAGATTGTCACTGCTTCGAGGTGTAAAAATTTTAATTGGTTTGGAACCCTAGATGTTGACAGTGAATTGGTGAGCGATTGTTACATGTGAGAATTGGGGAGATATCGGATTTGGACCTGTGTTTTTTGTTTGGTTAAGGTTGGATGCGAGTATAGAGGTATTGAAGCTTAGATTTTAGTATGATTTAGCGAAGGGGGAGATTGAATAATTGTTTTATTTAAGAAAGGTGAGATGTTGGATGTGAACTTGTTGGTAGATTTAGCGAAGAAAGGTAAGATTTTAGTTAAATTAGTTATTAGTTTGAAATTAGCTATTAGTTTGATTTTGGAGTTGATTTTGGTGGTTTTGTTTATTTGATTAGAGTGAAGGCTGTGAAGTTTCTTTTGAAATGTTAATTTTAGTTTAGTTGTCTATGGTTAAGCCTTATCAAGCTTTTTCGGGATCGTAGTGTTCAAACTCGAGAAAGGTTTGTAAAAGAATTGATCAAGAGTTCACAATCAAACACTTCTGGGCTTATCTCATATTTCATGATATGGACTGACCCTCAGATGTTCACAATCTAAGCTGCTATGATTTATGTCATGGTGCCGACAGTTTTTATTCTGCGTTTTTTTATAGCGATGCTAGCCTTGATGATGATGTTTCTAAATTTTGAGTTGATTATTATTATTCAATACAAGTTTGATGTGTGCTAAACTGAGAACTTTGTGTGTTTGCTGGTCTATTTTGTATGTAACTCACGTTTTAAGCGATATCCTTGCTTATATATAATCTAGATTTGCCTGTGGTTAAAACTTAAAACTTAAAACTACTTTATTTCATATGTCATACTCAGTCGAAGATGCAAATCCAAATCTCTATGGATTGCATATTTTATAACGATAGAACTCCTTGTGCATTTTATTTCTTAAGTTGTATAAATGATTCTTGTGTATAACGATGGATTCTTATGTTTCATGCAATTTCCGAATTTTTCAAGTGCTAAATAAAATCGAGTCTTAGGATTCTTCTTCTTCTTCTTCTTCTTCTTCTTCTTCTTTGAGCTTTTTATGACTTTGTTGCAGCTGTGATTCTTCTTCTTCCTTTGAGCTTTTTATGACTTTGTTGCAGATGTGACTGGGAAATATGCTCCTCATCTATTTTGCTCTATTTTCAGCCTGAGCCTGCTTTGTAATTCATGCAGAGCTTCGGATTGATTTGAGTTTGCCCCCATAATTGAGTCATTTATTTATTTCTTCGGATTGATTTGAAGGGGTAGCACTTGATGCTATTAACTCTTGTGGTGGTATCTAATTTTGTTTCAAAGCTTCTCTTTTCCACTTAGTGTCCACCCAAAAATGGAGATGAGATGAGATGGATAATGTATCTGAAGTTGCACACTATAATTTTTTTATATGGGAGCGACTAATGATGGAAATTTTTTTATCTAAACTTTATATACAATTATATCATGATGTCTAGATGAGTGTCATTTTCTAAGATAATGTTCATGCTTGTTGCTTGGGTTTGAAAATGAGATTGTTCTTTCCAATTGGTTTTAAGTGATGATGAGATGGATTATGTAACTGAAGTTGCATACTATGAATTACAGAGGAGTGACTTATGATGAAATAATCATGTTTGAACTTATGTTGTGGTTTCAATTGATAGTTATCTCATGAGTATTATAAAAGTATTTTCAATTGACAGTTATCCACATTTTGGTTATGAATGTGATGAGATCACATTATTATGTTTATGAGATTACAATATTTTGAACTTATGTTGTATCATTTGGTTAAAATACTTATGTTGTATCATTTTAACACAACCTTATGGTATTCGGAAAGCAACATCGTTTCAAAAATATGAAACAATAGTACATGAAACAAACATGTACAGAAAAAATTATTTAGAATAACTGAACCTTTGTTACTGAAAAAAGATACGACTAGTCTTCCTCAGAATCAATTAGTGGTCATGAAGTTGCTATGGGGCACATGATTTGAGTCCCACCAGTAAAAAAATTAATTTTGCAGCTAGCCTACAATTTTCTTTGATATGAAAGGGGTTGTGATCATAACTCATCAGAATCTAAGTTGTTTTCTTTTACCTTCACTACAACACATGTGCGATTTACCGGCGTATATTCCTCGGCGTTTTACCATTCGCGCCGGAGTAGGGAGTGACCAGGAATGGGGCATCAGATTGGATGGTTATACACCGGCGGCCTCTATAAAATGCCGGGGAATCATGATATTCACCGGCGTTTTCTTTAGAAACGCCAGTGAATGGTATTATTCACCGACGTTTTCTTTAGAAACACCGGTGAATGATATTATTTACTGGCATTTTAATAACACACGCCGGGGAATATATAGATACATTCACCGGGGTTTGTAATTTCAAACGCCGGTGAATTAACGGAGATAAATCCCCGCGTACCCTAACATTTCGCTCGCTAATTTTCCAAACCCAATTTGGCCGCCTTCGTTTTCCCTCCTCCCTCTCTCTATTTCGCGCGCTTCGCCTCCGTCCATTCGTCATCTTCGACAGCCCAATTCGATTTCCCTCCTCCCTTTCTCTATTTCGCGGTGAATTTGCGATCGTAAACCACCGCTCGTCACCCCGCTCTCTCTCTATCTCCTACGCCACCGCTCGTCGCCCCCCTCTCTCTCTTCGGTAATTTCTCTTGATTTCTCTCCGTTTCACTGTCAAAGATGCTGAATTCATGCATCTGATTGTCATCTTAGCATGATTTTTTTACCAAAATGGGTTAATTGTCAACTAAGGATGCTAGCTGTATACCAAAATCCTCCAAATCTGTACAAGAATTGGGCAGAACAAACCTTGTGCAGGTTTCTTTTGGATCCACAAACATCAATGGTTTAGTTGGGATGAAGAATTAATAGAGAAACATATATGCTTAGATACTGGAAATTTTCATTTTCTTTTACTGTTAAAGAAGCTGAATTCATGCATCTGATTGCCATCTTAGCATGATTTTTTTACCAAAATGGGTTCACTGTCAACTAAGGATGCTAGCTATATACCAAAATCCTCCAAATCTGTACAAGAATTGGGCGGAACAAACCTTGTGCAGGTTTCTTTTGGAGCCACAAACATCATGATTTAGTTGGGATGAAGAATTAATAGAGAAACATATATGCTTAGATACTGAAAATTTTCATTTTCTTTTACTGTTAAAGAAGATGAATTCATGCATCTGATTGCCATCTTAGCATGATTTTTTTATCAAAATGGGTTCACTGTCAACTAAGGATGCTGTATGTATACCAAAATCCTCCAAATCTGTACAAGAATTGGGCTGAACAAACCTTGTGCAGATTTATTTTGGACCCACAAACATCAATGGTTTAGTTGGGATGAAGAATTAATAGAGAAACATATATGCTTAGATACTGGAAATTTTCATTTTCTTTTACTGTTAAAGAAGCTGAATTCATGCATCTGATTGCCATCTTAGCATGATTTTTTACCAAAATGGGTTAACTGTCAACTAAGGATGCTAGTTGTATACCAAAATCCTCCAAATCTGTACAAGAATTAGGCTGAACAAACCTTGTGCAGGTTTCTTTTGGACCCACAAACATCAATGGTTTAGTTGGGATGAAGAATTAATAGAGAAACATATATGCTTAGATACTGGAAATTTTCATTTTCTTTTACTGTTAAAGAAACTGAATTCATGCATCTGATTGTCATCTAAGGATGCTAGCTGTATACAAAAATCCTCCAAATCTGTACAAGAATTGGGCTGAACAAACCTTGTGCAGGTTTCTTTTGGAGCTACAAACATCAATGATTTAGTTGGGATGAAGAATTAATAGAGAAATATATTAGTAGCCATATTAGTTTCTTTTGTGCAGGTTTATTATTATTATTATTTTGGGATAAGTAACTGATTATTAGTAGCCATGAACAGAATAGTTCATGAGTCATCAGATCTTCTTGTTACCGTATTTACAGCACGACGCCCTCGTTATTCGTCCGATTCTTCTTCCTCAGCAAATACCCTTTACCATCATCATCTCCTTGAACGGAAAGCCAAATACAGGGGAGACTATAGTCGAATCGATATTACACTCGAACACAAGGTGTGCGATAAAATGCCACTAAGGTGGTTGTGATAATTTCCACAAAGGTAGTTTAGAGTTATGTGAATAGAGTAGATTGTATTAAGATTTAATTTTTTTTTATACATTTTTGGAACCACGATTTCTTTATTTTACAGTTAATTGTTATATCATTTATTTATTTGCAGCTAGAAATGGTTTTAAAAAAGGTGAAATTAAATATACAAAATGCCTTTTACTGTTAATACTATTTAATATGTCAAATTTTAATTTCAGATTGTGTGCTATTGTTATAATGGATAGAAGTTGGATTAGTAAACCACGATTATCCAAGGAGTACCGTGATGGTATTAAAGATTTTATTATCTTTGCCAAATGACATTCCCGTGATCCCAACCTAATCCTTTGTCCATGCCTCTGGTGTACAAATTGTAATTTGAGGACATGTGACGTAGTACATACACATTTGGTTGTCAATGGTTTTCTTCAAGGGTACACACGGTGGTTTTGTCATGGAGAGGATCATACGTCAGGTCCTATTCGTCCGGTTGTATTAGAAAATGAAGATGAGCCCTTAGTGAACGAAGACTTAAGTGTTCCCGATGAGATGCATGCTTTGTTGCAAGACGCCTTGGGGATTCATAATGTTTCTTTCCACACCAATAATCCAACAACCCAAGTTCATAATGAGTCAACAGAAACGTCACACATTGGTGGTGGGGTGGACGAGGAAATGCCTGACCCCGCCCCTGAAAATAATAAACAGCAAGAATCCTTCGCTAAGTTGCTTGAAGATGCTAGTACTCCGCTGTACCGCGATTGCACCAAATTCTCTAAATTCTCATTCATTGTCAGACTATTTCAGATTAAATGTTTAAACGTGTGGTCTGCTAAGTCCTTCAGTATGCTACTTGAACTGTTGAATGAAGCATTTCCAGAAATCTGTATTCCAAACTCAGCCTATAAAATCAAAAAATTCCTAAGTTCTTTCGATCTAGGGTATGAGAAGATAGCAGCATGTCCAAATGACTGTATGCTTTTCTCAGGAGGTAAGGAAAGTCTGCAGAATTGCGAAGTCTGTGGTTCTTCGAAATGGTCAGAAACACCAAATCAAGACGATCAAGCCAGTGGATCTACTAAGCGAAGTAGGAGAAAGAAGCCTGCCAAAATACTGTGTTACTTTCCTCTGATTCCTAGGCTACAAAGGTTGTTTATGTAATACCCTAATTTTTCAATTAATGAAAAATTATTTATTTTGCACGTAGTGTGCACGTGCAATATTTTGGTTAATATTTTCATCAAGATGAGTAAAGATATTTCAATTTGTGTTTTTAATTACTTTATACAAAAGCCTTATTTTAATTAGACTAAAAAAGCCTTTTTCTTAAAGCCCAAAATGTATTTTATTTATTTTATTTTAAAATGACTATTTTGGCCCATAAACTAAAGCCCATGGACTATATTTTTACACAACTTGTCATGTAGAATACAATTTAAAAGATTATTTTATTTTATACAAAAATTTAATGTACAATTTTGGTCCTAGTTGCATGCACGTGCACTACACGTACACGTGCAAAATGCATTCTTTCCCTAGGCCGGTTGTGATCTTTTTGGAGGGAATTCAAAAATTGTAATGGTGATCATGGTGGTGGTTATTTAGATGTGGGTGGTTATTTAGATGTGGGTAGTTATTGCAACTCCTACTCTCATCCTAGCCCTCCATCCTACAACCAACTAATTGATCCTAGCCCTCCATTCTATGTGATTTTTAGTATAAATACCCCCCCCCCCCATGGCTAGTTATTTTGTGCCTAATATTCTCTTCCAAACTTATAGTCTAATAGAATTATCTAGTAGTAGTTTGTGAGTTAAAAAGATTGAGTTGTGAGTGGGATTGTGCTTGCATTCCATCAAGGAGAGGAAGGCCGGCTATTCAAGGAGGAGCTCGGGTTGGTGCTTGTGGAGCTTGTGTGCGCATCATCTAGGAGGAGGTGCATCTCGTCACAAAAGACTTTCGTTACTAATTGAGTTTTTCTCTCCATACAAGGTGGGTGAAATTTTCCCTATTTCTAAAGTAGGATTGCATGCTAGTTTAATTAGAACAATTGAAGCATGAAAATTTTTAAGAAGAGCACACTTTAATTGAGAAAATGACTTCTTGATTGATTGAAATGTGGGCATACAAATTTATATGTGGTTCTATTATTTGAGTTGTATGTGGATTGATTAGAATCATGAATTTATTGATAGAAAATACATTCTTTTACCATCAAGAATTACACAAAAAGTTAGTAGCTTGATTATACTTTTTTTTTTATGTGTTAAATAGACCCTTGTATTGCTATGGGCATGAATGAATTAAAGTATGAGATGTATGTTATATAAATGATTAAAGTCAGAACATTAATGTGAATGTATTGACAAAAAGACTAGATTGCTAAATGCGAAGAAATATCGAAAAAAAAGGAGTAATGTAGTGTTATAATCTAGAATTTGAATTAATGGTATGAAAATATGTTTTAATTGTTGAAAAAATTATTTTTTTCATACTGATATGTAAATTGGACAAGAATTTATTAATCTGGAGTTATACAGTATTTTTTATGAAGATCTAATGAAATTGAGACTAGTTGAACATCGAAATGTTCTAAATAACTGAGAGCACAGATTAAATGCATACGAAATGATACTAGTGACAACTGAGCATGTAGCTCAAGTGGTCAGGGAGCACGGTTGGCTTCTCTGTGGTGACTGGTTCGAATCCCGTAGGAAGCATTGTTTTGTTGTTTTTTTTTTTAAAACAAGTTAACAGCGACCGAGAGCATATAGTGCTTTCCGCCACGCTTTATATCGCTGGCGCAAACTGGTCTGTTGGTTTGTGCTATTGGTTGTGGCTCAGGGGAGCCGGGTTCGATTCTTGCTATCGGCAAGAATGAAAAAAATGTTTTTTTTGGGTTTTTAAGTGTCCAAAAATTGTGAAAAAAATATGGTTATTCTCCTAAAAATATAAGGGACTTTATAAAAATGATTTGGGGATTATTTGAATGAAATAAACTATGAGTTGTGAATTAAAGGCATAAATAGAACTATGGTTCTATATAAATACCCTATGAAAAATTATAACTTACAAGGATAAATTGAAATGAAGTATTAGAAGATGATTTGGCAAAAAAAAAGAAACTTTGTTGTGTGACATAATGCAATTTATTCTCACTTGAGAATAATGTGGAAAAAAATATGAAATGAGAATATTCATTAGTGATGTGAATTTCAAATGTGAAATTATTAATTGATGAAGTGTATGAATTCATGTATGATTATGGATTAATGAATACATTAGAGATCATGTTAATGAAAAAGAAATTCGTTGATTATGAATATGAATTTTATGAGTTATAAGTGCTCAATGTGGAAATTGGGAATTGGAATTGAATTGAAAGGGTAGCTAAGTCTCCCCCGGCAATTGGAAAGAAAATAAAATGAAATATTGAAATGAAAGACCAAGGTTGGTCATGTTTGAATAAATGAATAAGTCCGGTTTAGTGGAGAGGCTAACTCTAGAGCTTTGATTTTGTTCATGATTCCAATAAAACTAAGGACTAGTACATAGTGAAGATGTGATGAAAGTAAGAGAAAAACATTGAGTATGAGGGCCATTGGGTAGCGGCGAGAGCGTATCCCAGGAATTCCCATGATGAGTCTGGGTGAGGATGCTGCTCCAGAGTACCGTCCCGGTGGCAACGCTCGTGGGATGTTTGAAGACTACGGGTGGTGTCATGTCTATGGTGAGAGCTGAATTACCACAGGATGTCTGCATGATAAGTCATGTCAGCGATGGGATTCCCTCCAGAGTGCCTAGACATGAGTTCGTAGGTCAGAAAACATCTAGGATACTTACCGTAATTACAGTAGTAGATTAAGTCATAACGAGGGATTGAACCCTATAAAGATGAAGAACGATTAAGGGCTTGCCCTCGGACCTATGTAGTATGGGATGTATAGAATCCGAACAAGTGTGCATTAGTGTCATGTAACATAAATAATTGCATTAAGGACTAAGTGCACAAACACAACACGACATCAATAGGGTAGTCCCTTTAGTTGTAATGTGACAAGTTTGTGTTTGCTAAATATGGAAAATTAAGTTATACTATTTCCGGCATAGAGAGGATGGCCGTGTATAATGATCGTCGGTTGAATAAACTGATGTACCCACAGTCTTATATGCAGGTAAATGACATGTTAAAGATTAAAGAGGAATGGATGCTTAAATATTATACCATGTTGTTGTACATTTATTTAATTGTTGTAAATTTTACTTCCGCTGTGCAAATGAAAAGTGTAATATTGATGTAAACTCTGATGTAAAGTGAAAAGTTTAAATTTCCTTGTAAAATTATACTAAAAGAAGCGGAAAGATCCTGTAGAACATCTCGAATTCAGTGTATTTGGGATTCGGGGCGTTACAGTTTATGTCTACGAAAACTTCTTCTGAAATGAAATGGCATGCTGAAGGTCGCACTAATGATGGGATTCTTAGACATCCTGCTAATTCTCAATTTTGGAAAAAAATTTGATGAAAGATATTCCGATTTTGCGGAAGATCCTCGAAATGTGAGACTTGGACTAGCTAGTATTGGTTTCAACCCTTTTAGGCAAATGAGTAGTACATACAGCATATGGCCTGTTGTGTTAATATCATACAATTTTCTGCCTTGGAAATGCATGAAGCAGTCCTCATTTATTTTGTCCATGATAGTTCCTGGACCGAAAGGTCCTGCAAATGATATAGATGTGTACCTACAGCCGTTAATAGATGAACTTAAGAAATTGTGGGTGGGTGTTCCAACCTATGATGCTGTGGCTAAAGAAACATTTTCTCTTCGCGTCGTGTTGTCTTGGACAATCAATGATTTTCCAGCATATGCAAATTTATCTGGATATAGCACTAAAGGACGTTATGCATGTCCTTGTTGTGCTGACCAAACTAGTTCAAGGTGGTTGTACAATGGCAGAAAATTTTGCTATATGGGTCATAGGAGATGGTTGCCTGACACACATATATTTCGGGCAGAGACAGCGACATTTGATGGTACCGACGAGTGGGAACATGCTCCTGGAGCTTCTTCTGGGTCAGATATTTTGAGGCGGGTAGATGGTCATCAGTTTAAATATGGAAAAGAACCACAAGTCAGCAAAAAGGGCAAGAAAAGGGCAAGGCCGGAGCAAGGTGAGGAGACCGATCTATGTGGCGAAGATGAGGATCAGAACATGACGAGTTTAGGTGCATGGAAGAAGAAGAGTATTTTCTTCAAGTTTCCATATTGGGAATTCAACTTATTGCGACATAATTTAGATGTGATGCATATCGGAAAAAATATTGGTGAAAATTGTATAGGAACAGTTATGGGAGATGACCGGAAGACAAAGGACAATCACAAGAGCCGACTTGATTTGAAGTCAATGGACATCCGACATGAGTTGCACCCAGAGGAATTACCGAACGGGAAAGTACTCCTACCTCCTGCAATCTATTCAATGTCAAAATCCGAGTTGGAATTGTTTTGCAAAGTTCTACTGAAACTTAAAGTTCCTGATGGCTATTCTTCTAACATAGCAAGATGTGTCAACTTTAAAGAGAAGAGGCTTCAGGTTCTAAAGTCACACGACTACCACATCCTAATGCAGGATCTCCTTCCTGTGGCCCTAAGGTCTTCAATGTGTGAGCAAATCACTACGGTCCTGAAAGATCTTTGTAGCATATATAAAGGTATTTGCTCAAGAATGCTTCGTATTGAAGATATTGACCAATTGGAGCAGCGGGCGGCATTGAAACTTAGTAAAATTGAGATGATATTTCCTCCATCGTTCTTCACTATAATGATTCACTTGATAATCCACCTTGCTGGTGAAGCCAGAATCGGCGGTCCTGTTCACTATCGGTGGATGTACCCCATTGAGAGGTAAAAGAATTCATGCATCTTACAAAACAGAATTTTCAAAAGCTCATTTCTTTTAATCTCCTACTCCGCTCTAATTCATTAGTTGTACATGTTTAGGTACCTATACCGGCTCAAGGGTTATGTTAAAAATAGAGCATATCCTGAAGGGTCAATAGCTCAGGGATATCTATCAGAGGAGTGTTCACATTTTTGTTCCAGGTATTTATAAGGTGTAGAGACATCTTTGACTAGACCAAGGAGAAATCCAGACATTTCCAACCTTGATGGTGCTAAATATCTCTTTGATACTGCTGGCACTACTGTTGGTAAAGTTGATGCATTTGAGCTAGATAACTTAACGTGGGAACAGGCACATCGATATGTGCTAGACCACCATGCATCAGTGGAACCATTTCGAAAGTAAGTTGCTTTTGAATTTAAATCGAATATAGTGAAAATCACAGAGTTTGATATTAACTTACTTTTGTTATTCCTTATTTCAATTGCTTGTATTTTAGCGAATTTGTCAGAAACATCAAACGAAGGGCTAGACCAAGAAGACTACCACCACGTGAACAAAACAAGTTGATGAATGAAAAATTTCATAAGTGGTTTGAATCTCATGTAGGTGAATTAAGAAAATGCAAGTTAATCTTCATTATATCTACATTATCCATGGTGCTGATACGATTTGCGCAAAATTAATAGGTACATTCTTTGGGTCCTAAAGATGTGTCATCTGAAATACAAGTACTTGCCAAAGGTCCCTATAAGATGGCCAAAAGATACGGAGGTTACATATTCAATGGCTTTAGATTTCGTACTAAGGATCGTGAATATAATTTGAAGTCTCAAAATAGTGGAATGGTTGTGACTTCTAAGACTAGAAGTTATGCTTCCAAGTCGGACACAAGGCCGGTAGATGGAGATCTCAACTACTATGGAGTGCTCACGGATATCATTGAGTTGAATTATTTTGGTCATTTTCGTGTTGTCTTATTTCGTGGGGATTGGGCTGAGTTTGATAGGAATTTTGCTAATAATTAACAAGGATAAGTTAGGCTTCACAGTTGTAAACTTCTCAAAATTGATTCACATCGGTACACACATTAGCCACGAACCATTTGTGTTCCCATCGCAAGTGCAACAAGTGTTCTACATTGAAGATCCAACCCTGCCAAAATCGTATGTGGCTCTCGTTATGCAACCAAGAGATGTATTCCAACTGGGCGATACTTCAGAAGATGAAGAGGGTGAAGTCATGAACAGTTACATTGCTTCTGAGTTTCCTATGTTTGATGTAAACACATCCGACGACTGAATTTGCGGGACTTGGCTCCGCAAGGATGGAGAAGAGGGCGATGTATTGGAATATGTCGTATTGTAGTTCACTTGATTTTCATAGCTCAATATTATATGTCCTGTAATTTTCATGTCTTAAATCTTGTTGTAATATTATATCTTGTAATTCCGAACATGTTGTATGTGAATTTAATAATTGGTTTAATTATCTTTCTATTTTCTAGTGCTTGGTGTCATTTACATTAAACTATGCTTAGTGCCATTTGCATCAAACTATCATTCTAGTTGAATTTGTTACAAATCTCACTTTTTTAATTTTTTGTAATTATGTTGGTTTGTTAATCCTAGTAATAGTTGCAGTCAAACAGAGGAGGGGGAGGGTAGCACGCCGCCCACTGTCAAAAAACATCGAGGGCGAACTAAGATAACGGGCATATGGAAACTTAAGAATGACGAAAGGATTGTGGTGGAGGAAAATGGTGTCGGGAAACCGGTTGGTGATAATGCAAGCAAATTCTCATCCTTTATTGGGGTAATAGCAAGGAACTCACGGATAATTCCACCGGTAAGTCTTTAAATTGGTAATTTTGAAGATATTATAATTTTGAATGCATTAAAGACACGTATTAGTGTTTGTGAGTCTGCATTGTGGTTGTCGTCTAGTGGCTGTTGTCTATGTTTCTTAATTGGGCTGTGATTAGAAAGAAAGGGCTCGAGTGGAGATCTGGAAACCCAAATAGAGACATCTCGTTTATTATAATCTATTATTATTGTTGGACCAACCCCCTCTTGCTGTGTGCGTGTGTTGAAGAGAAAGAAGGGATGAGAGAGAGTTGAGGAAAATGCCGCTATGTTAGCCTGGTGTATCCTCTTTCTCTACCATTCCTCTGTCTGGCTCCATTTATGGCTTCTATATTAAATTGGTTTCCTTCCACGATGACAGTTCCGTATAACTACACTTGATATGAGCCCTGTTCTTATTGTTCTTCAATAAAATTGGGAGTTTTGGTGATCCAACTAGTGATCATAGCTGCACCCCACTGCATACTCACAAACACTAATATGTGTCGTTCATGCATTCTATGACCAACCCCACTTTGGCATATAGCATGCTTAGATGACATTCTATGACCTGCACACATGTTTGTTCAGCCCGATTCTTGTACAGATTTGGAGGATTTTGGTATACAGCTAGCATCCTTAGTTGACAGTTAATCCATTTTGGTAAAAAATCATGCTAAGATGACAATCAGATGCATGAATTCAGCTTCTTTAACCGCCGGCGTGAAATGAAAATTTGCAGTATCTAAGCATATATGTTTCTCTATTAATTCTTCATCCCAACTAAATCATTGATGTTTCTGGCTCCAAAAGAAACCTGCACAAGGTTTGTTCTGACCAATTCTTGTACAGATGTTGGGAATTCTGAAGTTTTTAGATCTAGGATCACAAATTTTGATTGGGCTGTGATTGGATTGTTTAGTGACTGTCAACAAGTATTCTTAATTTGGCTGTGATTAGAAAGAGAGGGCTCGAGTGGAGATCTGGAAACCCATATAGAGACATCTCGTTCATAATAATTTATTATTATTGTTGTTCTTGTCGCTCTTGCTGTTGTTGCTGATGTCTCTTTATGTGCGTTTGCTGAAGAGAAAGCAGGGATGAGGGAGAGATGAGGAAAATGCCGCTATGTTAGCCTGGTGTATCCTCATTCTCTACCATTCCTCTTTCTAGCTTCTATATTTGGTTTCCTTCCACGATGACAAGTCCTTAAAACTACACTTGATATGAGCCCTATTCTTATTTCTCTTCAATAAAAATGGGAGTTTTGGTTATCCAACAAATATGTACCCGCACACTTCCAAATGGCATTTTCTTTACAAAGTCGGGCTCCGAAGAATCGATCTATGACTAGAATCTCCATTCAAAGCCCAATCAAAATTTGTCATCCTAGATCTAATATCTTCTTTGAGCCACAAACATCAATGGTTTAGTTGGGATGAAGAATTAATAGAGAAACATATATGCTTAGATACTGGAAATTTTCATTTTCTTTTACTGTTAAAGAAGCTGAATTCATGCATCTGATTGCCATCTTAGCATGATTTTTTTACCAAAATGGGTTCACTATCAACTAAGGATGCTGTATGTATACCAAAATCCTCCAAATCTGTACAAGAATTGGGCTGAACAAATCTTGTGCAGGTTTCTTTTGGACCCACAAACATCAATGGTTTAGTTGGGATGAAGAATTAATAGAGAAACATATATGCTTAGATACTGGAAATTTTCATTTTCTTTTATTGTTAAAGAAGCTGAATTCATGCATCTGATTGCCATCTTAGCATGATTTTTTTACCAAAATGGGTTCACTGTCAACTAAGGATGTTGTATGTATACCAAAATCCTCCAAATCTGTACAAGAATTGGGCTGAACAAACCTTGTGCAGGTTTAGTTTGGACCCAAAAATATCAATGGTTTAGTTGGGATGAAGAATTAATAGAGAAACATATATACTTAGATACAGGAAATTTTCATTTTCTTTTAATGTTAAAGAAGCTGAATTCATGCATCTGATTGCCATCTTAGAATGATTTTTTTACCAAAATGGGTTCACTGTCAACTAAGGATGCTGTATGTATACCAAAATCCTCCAAATCTGTACAAGAATTGGGCTGAACAAACCTTGTGCAGGTTTATTTTGGACCCACAAACATCAATGGTTTAGTTGGGATGAAGAATTAATAGAGAAACATATATGCTTAGATACTGGAAATTTTCATTTTCTTTTACTGTTAAAGAAGCTGAATTCATGCATCCGATTGCCATCTTAGCATGATTTTTTTACCAAAATGGGTTCACTGTCAACTAAGGATGCTGTATGTATACCAAAATCCTCCAAAGTATGTACAAGAATTGGGCTGAACAAACCTTGTGCAGGTTTATTTTGGACCCACAAACATCAATGGTTTAGTTGGGATGAAGAATTAATAGAGAAACATATATGCTTAGATACTAGAAATTTTCATTTTCTTTTACTGTTAAAGAAATTGAATTCATGCATCTGATTGTCATCTTAGCATGATTTTTTTACCAAAATGGGTTAACTGTCAACTAAGGATGCTAGCTGTATACCAAAATCCTCCAAATCTGTACAAGAATTGGGCTGAACAAACCTTGTGCAGGTTTCTTTTGGAGCCACAAACATCATGATTTAGTTGGGATGAAGAATTAATAGAGAAACATATATGCTTAGATACTGGAAATTTTCATTTTCTTTTAATGTTAAAGAAGCTGAATTCATGCATCTGATTGTCAACTTAGCATGATTTTTTTACCAAAATGGGTTAACTGTCAACTAAGGATGTTGTATGTATACCAAAATCCTCCAAATCTGTACAAGAATTGGGCTGAACAAACCTTGTGCAGGTTTCTTTTGGAGCCACAAACATCAATGGTTTGGTTGGGATGAAGAATTAATAGAGAAACATATATACTTAGATACTGGAAATTTTCATTTTCTTTTACTGTTAAAGAAGCTGAATTCATGAATCTGATTGCCATCTTAGCATGATTTTTTTACCAAAATGGGTTCACTGTCAACTAAGGATGTTGTATGTATACCAAAATCCTCCAAATCTGTACAAGAATTGGGCTGAACAAACCTTGTGCAGGTTTATTTTGGAGCCACAAACATCAATGGTTTAGTTGGGATGAAGAATTAATAGAGAAACATATATGCTTAGATACTGGAAATTTTCATTTTCTTTTACTGTTAAAGAAGCTGAATTCGTGCATCTGATTGCCATCTTAGCATGATTTTTTTACCAAAATGGGTTCACTGTCAACTAAGGATGTTGTATGTATACCAAAATCCTCCAAATCTACACAAGAACTGGGTTGAACAAACCTTGTGCAGGTTTATTTTGGAGCCACAAACATCAATGGTTTAGTTGGGATGAAGAATTAATAGAGAAACATATATGCTTAGATACTGGAAATTTTCATTTTCTTTTACTGTTACAGAAACTGAATTCATGCATCTGAAGATTTAAGATCCAGGATGGCAAATTTTGATTGGGCTGTGATTGGATTGTTTAGTGGCTGTCGTCTATGTTCTTAATTGGGTTGTGATTAGAAAGAAAGGGCTCGAGTGGAGATCTGGAAACCCATATAGAGACATCTCGTTTATAATAATTTATTATTATTGTTGTTCTTGTCGCTCTTGCTGTTGTTGCTGATGTCTCTTTGTGTGCGTGTGCTGAAGGGATAGAAGGGATGAGAGAGATGAGGAAAATGCCGCTATGTTAGCCTGGTGTATCCTCATTCTCTACCATTTTCTGTTTCCATTTCTGGCTTCTATATTTGGTTTCCTTCCACGATGACAGTTCCTTAAAACTACACTTGATATGAGCCCCTTCTTATTTTTCTTATTTTTCTTATATTTGGTTTCCTTCCACGATGACAGTTTCATGGATTGTCTGAACAATCCATGAAAGACATGCTCAGATACTAGATTTTCATTTGTTTTACTGTTTTAGATACTGGATATTCCCAATCAGTGGAGAATATAAAGGTTTCAAGTTAGATACTTGATTTTCATTTGTTTTGCTGTTTTAGATATATTCAAAAACAAAATTAAGTACTAGCTTTTTAGGACTGCAATATAATTATTTTACTTCTCTATATATCATTAACAATTCCATTTGCAATTGGCACTTTGATCTTAGAATTTATGAATTGGGTAGATCTTTTTGCAAGTTCAAAAAATATGTATATTCTGTATTGTGGTCTACTGTTGAACTAAATTATTGTTTTTTTTTTCATAGAGCGGTCACCAAGATGAAGGAAATTCTGATGATCAGCACTGAAGCTACTCGAGGGGTATGAATCTGTGGTCGGCCTACTCTAGTTGTTGTTGTTATGTTGTCCTTGTTGTTGTTATGTTCTGGATTGTTGTTTTAAGTAATTGTTGAGATATTTGGGATGTTAATTACTGTATTTGTTAATTATGACACTGTGTTAATTATGCAGTGAATTTGGACGATTAATGGACTGTGTGAAACTTTATTATCTTTAATTCTTGTGTTTGGTTGTGATTTGCGCATTAATATGCCTGAAATTGATTGAATCAGTTGTGAATTAGTTTACAGGTTTTTTAAATGAAATTGTGAATTGAAATCGAATGGAAAATTGGAGCAGGAAAAACAAACGGGCATACACCGGCGTTTCATAGAACGCCGGTGTATCTAATTATTTAGTTGAAAATTTCGTTAGAGATGCGTTTCCACACACGCCGGTGTACCCATATATCTATAGCGGCGTGTTATAAAATGCCGGTGAATAGCTATATACCGGCGTTTTATAACACGCCGGTGATTGTAAGTAGGGAAAGAAGGGCGCTCAGAAACAAGCATACACCGGCGTTCTATGACCGCCGGTAAATATTGCACATACACCGGCGTTTCTACAATCACTGGTGAAAGATATATACCAGCGGTATGTGACCGCCGGTGAATGTATATTGGGGGAAAGAACGACACTCAGAAATTCCCATATACCAGCGTTTGTCTGGCCGCCGGTGTATTTTCAAGATATACCGGCGTCCAGTAGAAACGCCGGTGAATACACCTATCTTTCTGCGACGCTCGATTCGGCGGCATTTGTACCGGCATTTTTATAAACGCCGGTGAATGTTTCACCGGCGTAAAAAACCGCCGGTGTAGGTCTAAAAAAACGCCGGCAAATAGCTTCTGTGTTGTAGTGCTTTAAGATTTATCCCTTTCCCAGTTCTTTAAATGGTGAAAGCTGTGGCAGGATATATTTGGCACATATAGTAAATACTGTGTTTCATGTCAGAAAGAAGTATATATCCTAAATCAAATCTTCATAACTGTTAACAATCATCATATAGCATTGTTATTATCAAACAAAAATAATAGAATATACTTATACGAGAGTCTTCCATTGCAAACGCAGTGGAAGTGCACACGGTGCGTCTATCTATCATATGGATAATCCGAACCATTCACATTGTTTAACATGACCAAATTAGTCTATGGATGAGAGATCAAGTCGTTTGAGATTCGTTTGCCCATGCATTGAAGTGTTACAAATTTAGTTTACATTCTCGCGTATTTCGGGAGAATGGGCCTTGTCCAGATGTTAATTGGATTCCGTCCTAGAACCCTTACATAATTATAAGAGGCACTGTAAATTGTGCGATAGTGTCACTGACTTAATTTTATGTCTTTCAGTTTTTCAAAGTTACATCTATTGGCATTTTTCTCTCGTTATTTTGTAAATTTCCATGATTGATGATCTATTAAATCAACAGTAGCTCTTTTTATCTCTAGCGTGCCCAAGAATTACTAAAAGAAACTTAATAAAACAACTAGAGATGAAAAATCTTGGACTAGGCTCTGATGCGGCAAGATCCTCAGTGGATCTAGTAAGGTTCTGTAGAATCCACTTGGGGAGCAAGCCTCTTATGTTATTGGCTTAGTGTGTGGATCTGGTTTCCATGTCATAGTTTGTTATTGTTTTCTAGTACTTTATTTTTATATGTCTGTGATACAAGATTATATATCATACACAAGGCATCCCCAGAAATTGGTTATATGCTAATCCAAAAGAAAATAATTTCAATTTATATATGAATTTTATCTCAGGAAAAAGAAACCATTATCTCAATAATTATATAAAAAAATTATTCACCATTCTTATAAAATGAAAGGAAAGTTGTTCTTGTATGTGCAGAATGAAATACATTGTACTTTATCATTATTTGTGTTGCCATATCAATAGGAAATAACTTTTCTATACGGTTGATAGAAAAAAGAAATATTAGGTATGAGAGGCTATATTGGTTTGTGGATTATATAGCTTAAGTACATAAATAAGTATATATTTCCTTTAGGCTATTATGAATTTAGGTTTGGATCCTTGAGGATCCATATCTATATTTGATAAGAAAACTGATCTGTTTAGAGCTGATAAGCTACTAGTTTTATTCGGGATCCATACCAAAAATTTGAGTTGGATTTTCAGTTTAGCAGTGAAATTGTCAACTTGATAGGGCGACCAGTAAATAGTTTATAGTTTATGCAGCATATTCATGAAACTTATACTATTTGCTAAACATAATGCTTCTTCATCTTTCTCTAATTTTTGTAGAGGTGAAGCTAACAGATCGAATTGATCTTTTCTATAGGTTGATACTAAATCTTAATTGGAATTTAAATTATCTATAGGTGCAACAAGATTGCATTGAACTTACCATCTTTAGATGTTATATTAAGTTGACCTTACTCAAATCATGTTGGATCTAACATGCTTATCATGGCAACCATAGATTCATTATTGGGCTGGCGATATCAAGGGACAACTGCAGTATTTGATCGGAATTTTGCCTATTGATACTTCCAACATGTCCAGTATTAGTCTGAAAGATAGGCCAGTACCGAATACTTGTACTAAGTTCTTGAATCATGATTGCAAACATTCATGGACTTGAATCATGATTGTTATACATAGTTTGTGTTGTTCTGAGCTTACACATTTTGAGCTTCATGTTCAGTTTCTGTTGTTCTAGCTTACACATTTTGAGCTTCATGTTCAGTTTGTGTTGTTCTGAGCTTACACATTTTGAGCTTCATGTTCAGTTTGTGTTGTTCTGAGCTTACACATTTTGAACTTCATGTTCAGTTTCTGTTGTTCTGAGCTTACACATTTTGAAATTCATGTTCAGTTTCTGTTGTTCTGAGCTTACACATTTTGAGCTTCATGTTCAGTTTCTGTTGTTCTGAGCTTACACATTTTGAACTTCATGTTCAGTTTCTGTTGTTCTGAGCTTACACATTTTGAGCTTCATGTTCAGTTTGTGTTGTTCTGAGCTTACACATTTTGAGCTTCATGTTCAGTTTCTGTTGTTCTGAGCTTACACATTTTGAACTTCATGTTCAGTTTGTGTTGTTCTGAGGTTACACATTTTGAAATTCATGTTCAGTTTGTGTTGTTCTGAGCTTACACATTTT